>JAQFZZ010001002.1:0-13131 GCA_034696405.1 Isotoma caerulea
AACACAACAGTACTTGTTACCCATACTACCCTATGATATTCTTGTACTTCCAACTTCCAACGTTCCAACTTAACTTCCAGGGAGATTTATTCCCATGGAGGAAATAAGAGTTGTAGGTGGTCCTTCCTATTTTTGATACATGTAGAATGTAGGGCAACTTGTATTAAAGAGGATAAGATCCTATGGAGCTTTTATAAAGTGGAGCTGAGGGTACTTTCTCTCTTCTCTGCCTTTTGTGTATCTTCTGTCTGTAGTAAGGCCTTTTGTTCCCTATTTGGTATTTTCCATATGAATGCAACTTTCTGTCATTTGAATGTGAATCGTCCCTAGAGATTCTATATGGACAGTTTGAACTTTTATGCATTTCTCTATAGTACGGTATAACTGTGTTGTTTATGGACAAGAGAGGTGGCCAAGTACCAGAAGTAAAAGTATTGTGGGCAGTGGTGGATGTGGCATGATGGGCTTTCTTTTATTTTTTATCTATTTTTTCGATGAAGACAAGTCTCAAGGATTTCTTTTATAGTTTTTTATCCAAGGGCGGAGAGTCGAAGAGATTGTCTGTCTCCACCGTGTAGAATGAATTCATGCATTCTAGCTGAATAGATGGATTTGGCACGTCTGGGCATTTTACTTTCATCATAATCACCACTATGCTTTGTCTTTAGATGAAACTTTTGCTATTTCATGAGAAAGAAACTAGAGCTGTCACAAGTTAAGTCATAAAACTAATTCCTTTTTAGGAAATTTCATATTTTTGTGACTAGACTTTCCAAGACAGTTTTTTAAATTTTAGAAATTATTTTGGATACTGGGTTCGTATTTTGATATTTTTTATTTAATTAATATGCTTTGTGCAGCATTGGAAAAGTGCCTCATGAGAGCATCTCATGAATCTCAACCTTTGATTAGAAAGATCAATTGAAAATTAAATGGAAATTTTTTATTTTTGTAATCTTTTAGAATTTCTAATTACACAATTTATGCAATTTGTTATCAAGTAGCTTATAAGGCTAAAAAAAGTAAGGGTGGGGAAGATGTAGTTTAACTTTCATTCAATAGTAATAGAATCAGAATTTATTTGAAAAATTTATATTATTTTAAAACTAGTACAATTTTTGACATTATAAATTAGGTTCACTTGATGGACATCAGTGAAAACAATCTGATCTTCTTGGGTTCACTTTAATTTCATTGCAAATTATGTAATCGAATATACACAGAATTAGGATCGGTATGGTTAGAGTGATTTATGTTTTGAAGATTATATTATTAATTTTATACTACAAACTTGGTAATTTAAGTTGTTTTGAGTGGTACAACTCCTGCTGAGAAGTATATATCGGGAAATTAATAATTATAGTATGAAACAGATTGATGGATTGTGCAATATAATCAATGAACATCAAATTTATACCCAATATGTTCAATATTGTATAGTAATATAATTTTAATTTACCATAAAATACCCGTATTCTTTATTATCCTGTTCAGGCTAAAATTAAACGTACACAATCTAACACGAATGCTACATAAAATTGTGTAACACTTTTATTACAATCTATTTATAGCTAATATTCTATTTTAAATAGGCAATTAAAAATAACTCTGACGTATTATAATAGCCGTGACCTATTTTGCAAATAATTTACATGTTTATTATGCCCAACTATAAAATACAATTTCTCTTGACCTGGGACCTTTAAATTACTTTATACCTTTACAATGTCAGAACTAGAACGTATTTTAAAAATCAAAGAGAATATACAAAAGAGGACTTAACAATCAGGAATAATTTATCTACAGACAAGAATAGAGAGAGAGACAGAGAAAGCAAAACAGTCCCTGTTTATGATTTAAAAGCCACGCCTACATCTATGATTTAAAGGAGAGATGAAAGCAATATATCTTCAATGAATCTCACCAGCTTTCACTTTTCAGCCCAGACCAATTGCCTAGTCTCAAGCTGTGCATTTTCAAATGACTTTCACTCCCACCAATCTATATAGCTTTATAGTAAAGCTTTTGCTTTGGAATTTGGATTAAATAAAATGAAATGAAAAAGCAGATAGGGTTTTAGAGTGAAAGCTCAATGCTGACATTCGAACTACAATTTAAGCCAGTGTATGAAGTAAGCCTTGGGTTAAATACACTTTGGATTCAGGAGCCATTTCAAATTGCAATGTCTAGTCTATACGTGACATGGGTGGGTGTCCAAAACGTTAAGAAATACTTATGCTACATTCAACATTATTATTGGATGAGATTGTACATTTTAAGTCGGTTTTGCAAAAGGTCAAGGAAGGAGTGTACAGAATACAACCTTTTAACCCACATAATAGTGCTTTATGGGTAAAAATCATTTAAATACGGGACTTAGTGTTTTGCGACCCTGTACTGTCCTAGAAATCCTTTTGCACAAATCCCCCCGAAAAATCTGAAATTTATGGACAATACAACCCATCTTAAAAACTAGGTATTGAAATTGCGGATGTTTCATTACCCTCGCCTCAGCAAATATAAAATCATATAATATCCAGCCATCCACTTTCACTTAACGTATTTTACTGATGGTTAGATAGAGCCATTTACTTTTCTAGTATAATAAAAAGTAGAAAAATTCATTCAGTTCATCACGCCAACCCGCTGTGCGTTTTACTGCTTTTTTCTTTATTCTTCTGTTCTGACCCTGACAATGAAATGACCCCTACGAACCAACTACAACCACCACCGGCTTCATTTCCATTATATTATCACATCACACACTGCACTATACTTTTAGTACCTACTATTGCGTTTCCCTTGGCCCAGTTTCCGCCAAGTTTTTAAGACTTGTCAAAATATAAAGGAAACCCTCTAGGGACTCGTAATTCTTTGTTATTAAAGAAATAGTAAAATAACACTTTCCCTTAGTTGGGGAAAGTTGTGCGAATTTTTAGGGAAAACGCCTTCCCCCCTGCCGGCAGTAAAATAAAGAGCTCGAATAATACCCAAAAGCCATTTATCAGTCAGTTCTATGGACAAAATACACTCATTTGGATTTTCGATAAAAGCACACTTTCTCTAGGCTATCAAGAGTTATTTATTATTTTCATGGCAGCAGACTGGCCCCTTCTCTTATTGTGATGAAAAGACATTAAAATTAAATATTGAATGAATTGGCTGCATAAGGATTTATCCAAAAAGCATGTGCTTCATTTAGATAAAGATTATTGTAGGGCACTTCTTGACGCTTTGAGAGCCATCATGGTCTGAATGGTCTCTAAATGTAGGACGCTTTTCAAGCGTGGTGATCACTATAGGCTTTTCTTTGCGTACCAAAGCGACCCTCTGCAACCCAAAAAAAACATGTAACCTTACAAAGTAGAAATTAAGGAGTAAATCATTATCTAAATGAAGCACCTGATTTTTGATCGACCCCAAATGGTATTTAGTCCTTCAAGGGGTGTGGGTTATAGTAGGTACAGCCATTAGTGAATGCAGTAGCTTTACACACACAACAGTAGTCAGAGATTATAGATTGTTCCGAAGATTAATGACATGTACACACGAATGGCACACATTTACATGAATGATAGTATTTTTTATGGGTTGGAATGGCAAGGCATAAAGTAGATTCAGGTGTTTTGCGTTCTCGTTGCAGTATACATGGGATCGGGTTTTGTTTGCAAATAAAAAGAAATATTACTCAATAATATCATAACTCACGACGAGTTGAATGCATTAAACTTGCAGGTTTTGAGCATGATGATGTTCTGTTGGGTTAGCATAATATACATTTAATACTCGTGTTTTGTTATAAAAATTGAAGCATGAAAACTTGGAATGCTTAAGGATGTTGAGAGGGCTGACGTAAATAGTAAAAGGAAAGGTGGGTAGTAGATTACCTAATGGGGTTGTTAAAACTGCAATAAGGAATAATATGGACAGATAACTTTTTCTCAGAGAGATGAGAAATCGGAGATCGGGTTGGGTTTGTCATGGGATAATTAGAATACGCTTTGCCATAAACATATAAATTCCGTGGGATTTATCACTTCGCAAATACCTAATTTCGACATTAGCAATCTATACAGTTATTAAAATATTTGAAACGAGTACTTTAAATCAGTTGACATATAATTTACCAAAAACGTGTTAATTATGCCCATCTTTTTCTCTGTTAATTTGTCACCAATTCAATATTTAGCCTTCAAACTTTGAAAAGTCAATAACGCATTATAAATCAATTTAAAATATCACAAAATTTTTCAGTCATCGTAAGACATTTTACACTAAAGTTTACTTCAAAGCTTAATTTATTGAATTCAATTTGAAAAACTGCCCTTAAGTTAAAAATAAATTTCTTCCCAGGAAACTTTATGCTTTGGTAAGTTAGATAAGAAACACTAATCATTAAAATTTCATATTATGAAGATATCTCTACACTTTAATTGTTGCAAAGCGTAATGATAACGCTTAAGAATAAAGTGTGAAAATAATAATAACCCCTGAAATTCATAAGTAAAGAGCCAAAATGGGACGACTAAAGATACGAGACCAGATTAAAACGTTAGATTAAGATTAATGGAATGGTTTTTTTAGTAATATATTTCTATGGTGGAAGGTGGAACTCGAGAAAGAATCTATTACTCATTTAAAAGAATTCATTGCCGTCTAAAAATATCCATCGGCAACAACCATTCAAATAGTTCCCAGAAAATCTTTTTCAAAATCACTTAAATGAAACCAAAAATTCATACTCGTCCCAACCCGTGCCAACCTCTCCCTTTCCATGAAGATTGATTTGTAAAATTCTAAAATAAAATTATCAGCTCTTTCCGCCTGAATTAAAAGACATAATAGACCCTTTCCCAACTGTCTAGATGCTTTCCATCCTTCTAAACTCGCCTAAGAGATCCATTTTATTTTTATGTTATCTCTTAGAAATCACCATTAACTTCATAATGTCGAAATTGATTCTATGTAAACCTAAGCCCAGCCAGCTCTGTCAAGAGTTGCATGCACATTGAATAGCATGGAAGAACTGTCTTGCATTGCATAACGTGCTTAAATTCACTGACATGTACAAAAGACATAAAATCCTTTGCCAAGTCCCAACTCAGCATTTTATTCCAATTACATCCATGTTAGAAGTTAGTTGTTACATTATGGATTCTATTACTTCGTCCAGCATACAGTCACACTCACCACTTTTCTTTCACTCCAACCAAAAGTAGTGAAAGTCCTATAGTCCCAACCGACTAAGTACTACAGTTAACGATTTATGACTATGACTTACCAGAAAAACATTGAAACTTAGAAACTTTGTAAATGTACCGAGCGAAAAGGGTACAAAAAATTCCTTTCTTTTCCAACCTACCCCTTCTTCTTTACAACTTATTATTATAATGACTCCACAAAATTCATTCACATTCTTTCTACCCGAATCCCTACTTCTTACTTAAGATCTAAAACCCAATGAATGGTCGACTCTTTATATTGTTGGTGGTTGAATGGGTGCAAAAAGCAGAGAAGATTTTTGCAAAAATTTTGCGAATCTTGGAACGTACCGGGTATAAAGAATGGATTAATATGTTAACTTTTTTCCCTGTGGAAGGAAAGAGTGAGGGAAAAAGTTAAGGACGCTTTGAAACGCTTAGGCACTAACAGACGATTCTTATAAATGCTTAGTGAACGATGCAATTAGCTCGAGACCTACAAGAATAAAGGGCGCTTGATGACGATTTTCGATCCCTTCGGCTGTCAAAGCGACTCTCCTTACTCGTTCAACTCTTCAGTTCAGACACGACCTGCGTAAATTTTCGACGACCTACGACTCGTTCTTTCTGCGTAAATTATCACCTAAAAAGGCACGTGCTTTTTATATAAATTCTAAAAAAACTCCCAAGATTATGCTAAAGGGTTAAAGTTAACCTTGGATGCATTTCATGGCAATGGAATTGCACTCTCCCTTTTCCAAGGGCATTTAAAGTCCCTATCAGCTACATTGTTTCAAGGTGCTTTCTCTCTTCTCCCCTCCCATGTAAAACTCTCCCATAAAGATAAGGGTCCAGTTCAATAAATTATAACCGTGATTTATCAACAGTGCCAAAGAAGATACTAGTAGTCAATTTAACTTTAGTTACATGGCATTTTGTGACTTTTCGGGGGTAACTAGAGCGAATAAAAAATGCACACTGTGGCACAACTTACTCCCTGTACGTTCAGGCTATTTTGCAAAAGATAAGATGGGCCGACTGCATTGCGGCTAAGTTACTTTACTTTTTGGCTTGGTTGAGTGACTGCTAAATTATTGCAATAGGCTTTTAAGGTCCAGAGAGAAGCTTAGCTTTATTGTAGAGCTTAGAATACTTACACACTCACATACATTATATTATTATACATACACGATTATATTTTATATATAATATTAACTATCTTTGTGTGTATGTATCGTATCATAGAGAAAAAAATCCATTCCCTTCTTTTGCTATCTAAATGATACATCGTGACCGAACTAACCGAAGAAATCGGGAAATGGCCGGATTTTTATTTTCCCTTGTGTTACATACCATTACATTATGGAAAGATGTATTATGATCATGTTAGCTAATAAAAAATTACATAGATCGTACCACCCAGCCACCACACATCATCCCATGCCCAAATGCAACTATGCCATTCTAGATTCTAGTACATTACTCCAAAGTAGTAAAGTAACCCTTAATATCTTATTCTCCATCCTAATAACATATTACTATGTACATTTTTAGTTTACTGTACAAAGTACAAGCAACCGTGAGTGAACTGACCTTCATAAGGATTTTCTTTCCAAGTCTCCAAATCCTAATTTGGCTCCGTTCACTTTCTCCCCCTATTTATATTACACAAGTCAACTTAACTTTCTCTTCATCTAACATTCAATTTTTTAGGATAAAAAATCCCAACTAAAATATTCCAATCACATTCCACTGGATTAAGCGAAAAAAAACCAATCTGTTCTTTTTATCTCGAGGAATGGTTGGTAAATGACATTTTCTAATAAAGAGGAAACCCACCCACCCGGTCCTGTTCCATTGTCAATGTATGCTGGCAAAGATGACATTACAATTTTGAAATATGGACACAGATTTCCCTATCCCATCCTTATGTGACCCTCTAGGGTCCTATTTTATGTAGGTATATATAATGTATGCCCAAATGATTTCAAAGGAATCAGAGATATCACACAGGATATTATATCATTGTGGTCTGGCCTGGTATACATTATCTATCTATGCCATTGCCATCCCTTTGTGTGTGTCCCTTTTACATTGATCGTCGTCCTTGAAAATTTTACATTTTTTTCTTTCCAGGAAGGAATTGCTGTTGGGAGCGTAGTTAAAGCACAAAAGTCATAAAAAGATTATTATCTTAATGTTCTCCATTTTGTACGTGTCTCACTCACTGTTTGAAAGAGCAAGTCTAAGTCTAAGTCCAAGCGGCAGTTGGTATGAGAAAGTGAGATAGGATTTTCCAATAGTGCAAAATGATAATGGAATAGAGAGAGAGAGAGACGGGTGCTTCTAGTCGTTAAAATGTTGCCGACGGATTTTAATTAGAAAAATTAACTGGCATGGGTTGGCTTAGTGGGTCGGAGATGCTTGGAGAATTCACAATTTTTAGTAGGAAAGAACAGACAGACACATAAATTTTAAGTTGACTCATTGTCCTTAGAAAAAAGTTTTAAAAAATGAGAATGTTTTTTACATGCTTAATTTTTAATTGCTATTTTTTAGGTCGAGTGGACGAGAAAGCGACTCAATTGCATGCAATAGCCTCCCTGAAGGCGCTACTTGACGCTGCAAAAACGGAAGCGAATTCAACAGTGACGAATAACAGCCGATCAAAGCCCGTGGCACCTCCTCAAGTCCCGGCATCAGTTCAACCTTCAGATGTCCCTTTGACCAATGCGGACATTGAAGAACAACCTAATGGAGATGCCCCTACTGCTCAGGTATTCATCTATTCGCTTTCTCCCTATTAATAGTAAAATAAAGTATGAGAAGTTGAGGAAGATAAGTTCTTATCATCATGATACATATGTATAGAGTAGAGATAAGTTTCAAATTTAGGGTACGCTCTACTTTTTCTAAAACAGAAACTGATACTAAGACACTGGTACGAAAAACGTGGAGTCGTAACTCAAAAACTAAATTAAACTTTGTCGAAGCGCTTGAGCTTCTTTTTTTTACTTAAAAATGTTTCAGCACAAATAAACTTTCTTTGCTTAAGAAAGTTTGAACTTTTAGGTAATTTAAGTGGACAGGCCAGACGTGATACTGTACTGTACGTACACAAAGCCTCATAGTAGGTAACTGCTGTGCACAATGCTAAGAGTTGGATTAGTGTTCATCTGTTGCAACTCTCTTACTTCCACAAGACGTGTTTCCTACAAAAATGCAGACACAACTTTCCTTTTCTAAGTTTATACAACTTAAAACTTTACGCTAACTTGCTAAACCATGATTTGCGAAAGTTTTTAACAAAATTTGAAAATGGGAGATTATGAACGACAACGTTTGAGGAAATCACATGCGGGTCGATGGGCTTTAAGTACTGTTTCCAAACTGCAATCGGGTTATCCAAATAACAGGTGCCCTACATACTTAAATTATATTGGAGAAGTTTTCGGGGGGCGCTTGTGGACTGGGCTCAACCTACAGGTCACTTGACACGACGCTTGTCATTGTGAGGCCCTTCGGCCGCGTCGTCCAAGAAAGCATTTTTTCAGCTGTCTTAGTACGGTTACGGCTGCCAAAGCGACTTACCAAGTATCAGTGGTAAAATAATCTTTAATGTCGTACATATGTTAATGATGATTTAAAATCTGATTAATATATCTTTAGCATAAATAGCCAAGCTAATTAATGTTTGACCTTTAACTCCTACTCAACACATGAAACACCATTTATTCCTTTTCATAAAATTGAAATTTGCATTGAAATGTATTTAAACATTCAACAAAAAATTAAATTTAGGAATTTTTTCAAATATTAAAAAGCAAACTTTCATTTTCTCATGCAAATCAAAAATTTCCACAACTCAACGCTCCAAGAAACCTTCAATCTCATCAAAAATTAAAAACATAAACCAATGTATGTAAAGTCTCCAGTCATTAATCCATCGTGAATTCAATGCAATAAAAACTAATAGGCCAGCTTTAGACCGTGTAAACGAGTATGAAAATAAATATATAAAAGTTGATAGACGTGTCCTTTGCATAATTTATTCTTTATTACATCGATATCGATTGTCGATTAGCTCTTTCTCTATTTTCCACCAAAATAACACTCGACAACCTTGTGCAATTTCATACCCCTGTGTGTGTGTACTCTATCCAACAGAAAAGGCAGGCAAAACGGACATTCATTAGTAACCCATTGCCATCTTATGTTCTATTTATTACTAGTTTCAACCAAGTGGAACAAGTCCCTTTTAGTTTAATTCTTATTAGAAATATAAAATATATTTGTAACCCAAAAATCATTTCCCACTAGGGTAAACCTTTCTTATCATCGTATATAATAGACCCTTGTGCATTTGTAGTTCAATCAAATCAACAATGTGCAAAAAGGCTTTTCCTCCCATTCTTTGCTTTCTTTCCTCCGGTTTTTCGGCTCTTTTTCAAGGATGACGAAATTGTTGAAATGTTGAAAGGTTTTTATTTACTTGTGCTAATGCTTTGTTATATATCTCACAACCTTTTCAATTCGACATGGTAAGTCCGACCGATGTGTATACACATTGTTAGAATGACTATGACATGGACATGCCTTTTAGTAAAGAGTCTCGAGTCTCACAGTCGGTGGTGCTTTAGTGCCGTTTCAGACACAAAAAGAGAAAGCAAACATTTGTTCATTTAATTTTTGCTGAGAAGGACAAATTATTAGCTTGTGGTGGATGTCATTTTTATGTGTAAAACCAAACCACACACTGCTTAGAATATTATCAAGTTACTACTTTCATTGTATCGTGTGTGGTAAGGAATAAATTGTAGGGCATTTTTTTCTTGACTTCAGTTTATTTTTGAGGAATTAGGCGAATAGTTTACTTCTTTTAATAAAAAATATGTTTGAGGTACACTTAATTTTTTACCTTAGGTATTTTTATTTGTTTGGTTGGGTTATGTATGCTATTTGCTTTCACTTTATTATTAATACGCTCACTATGGGTTGTGAATATTTAAAAAAAAATTTAATAGTGAAATTCGCTTTTAGTTTTTCTACTGATTAGAATTCCAAGTACGTAAATTGCCGTTTGAATAAAAGCTCCTTTATAACTCCGATTTTTAAGAAATTTTTTTTGAAACATTTTAAAGTTTTCAATAAATTTTGTATACTGTGTGCCTGCTACAAATATTTATTTGATCTAATTTATGGTACGCTATAAATAACCATTACGTATTTAGCCCAAACGTCGTCAACAACTTGAAATAAATATATTTCAAGCAAAATTCTAATTTTTAATCAGACTTCAGACTGGCATCAAAACCTACAACTGAAAATGAAAAAACATGAAAAAAGCATCCCATCCATTCCCCACCCTTCCTTTAAAAATTATTCCAATGACGCACAAAAAAATTCATCATCGAGACAACAGAAAGCTTGATGAATGTAATGAATGTTTCTCTCCAAAGAAAATTGCAGAGCTTGCGAATTTTGATAAAAAACTTGGAAAACAACTTAATCCCAGTCGTATGCATATAAACACATAAAATATTAAAATATACGAACGTTTGTACTGCTTGCGTTAGCGGAAATTAAACACCAAAGAAGCTGCCATGCTTTTATAAAAATTTCGCAAATATTTGCATGGAACCACGCAACGTTTAACCCGTTCGCTTTCATGCCTACATTCTTAAATTGAAATGATGATTAATGACCGTTGCGAATTTTAATATCGTAAAAGGACACCACACATACCTCTACCCTCGTGACCTTAAACAATAGTTGAGAAATATACCTAGAAGCTCTTTCATAAAAAAAAACAATTTATACATCCATATTCAAACATTACAGGTCAACACGTATGGTGAAAGTCTATATAAAATATTTTACATGTTATACTTTTTTTGGCTTAACTTTCTTCATAGTAAATGAAAGCAGTTGCTTTGCATGTTTCCTCTTTTAAGGCTGATACTGTCAATCATCGTGGCGTTGATTTATTATTTTTAACTTGCGAAACATTTTCGCATAAAAATAAAGTATGAATGCCTCACCTTCTGAGAGGTGTACGTGTATTATCTAGTAAGTTATGCGGATATAAAAATGCTTTCAGACTAACCAAAATTCTCTTATTGATAGACCGTTTCATAGTAAAAAAAAGTACATAAAAAGAACTAGGTGTGAGTCTTAAGCTTTTCATTTATCGCGTGTTTAGACTCTCTCCCACCGTGTTTTATAGTTTTGTCAAGATTGTATAATAATATTACAATGTGTGGTATATAATGGATTAGTTTAATTCACTATTCACATTCACTAGCAATTTTTAATTTTTTTTATTCGTAACACAAGAAGAGTCTGTCTATTAGTATTGATTTGTTCGTCGGACAATATTATAGTGGAAATTGTAGAATTAATAGAGTTTAATACATAATTTATCAAGGTATTCACCCTAGGTTAATATGTCTGAAGGTGATAACTTGTTTTGCAGTTAGAGTTTTTAAAGCTTTTTATCAATCGAGTTAAAAGTTTTTATTTTGTTTGTAAAGGAAGGGCTATTTGGTATTGTATGAATGCAGCGCAATTTGTATTATTGAATTTTGAATGGAAATGTTAGAAATGTGTTTACAAGAAATAACTTCGATAAGTCCAACCCTATATTGTGCAATCGTATTAATTCTTTAAAAATTGCCTGCTCGTAATAAGATATTTTATAACTTTGAAGAAAAGTCTTACGTCAAGGATTAATTGTTAAATGGATGATCTTTTGGGATTAGTTGTGTTTGCACAAACGCTATTTTAAAATGAAAACAGCGTACAATAAATTTTCATCCTAATGTTTACTGCATCAAAATTAGCTTATTTAATCATATAAACATTGTTTGATAAAAGAATCAGAGTAAAAGCCCTAGTAATCCGAATTAAATAAAGTATACATAATCCGTGGATATGATAGAAATTAGAATATAACTAAACTCTTTCATAAAAAGTTACAAACGAATATTATTATTTTTTAATGAATCAACGGCAAAAGTTGAGAATTTGTGTGCAGAAAATTTTCTAGATGCATGTTAGATGGAATGGGAATTGTTTTGTTATATAGAGTATAAGTAATAAAATAAATATAACATAACTTAAAAAATTTAAAACTACCTGAAATTGATATTTATTTTTTTAGGAATTGGCAGCATTAGAAGAATTGGAGACAGAGGCTCACGAGCCACTGGACATTTCATGGCCGAAAGGGAACTGTCGCAAGCAAATAAGTTACATCCTTCTATTCCCCATAATGATAGTTCTATATATGACCCTCCCTGACACGAGGACACCCCGTGGGAAAAAGTTCTTCGTCTGGGGCTTCTTAGGGTCAATCCTTTGGATCGCCGTCTTCTCCTACTTCATGGTCTGGTGGGCTGACCGCACCGGCGAAACTTTTGGTATCGCACCCGAGGTAACATTCCCTACTCATTCTTTATCTTTATTACAAAATATCTAAACTATAATCAAAAGCAATGCTTATTTTGCATCGTATTTAAATTAGTATACTTATCCCTCTATATCATAAATACAAATCATCAAATAACAAAACAAAAACAAACTCGTAAAGTCTAATAGCCACCACTGGCCATAAAACTGTCACCGGACCACCACCACCACCTTTCAAGACGCTCCATTTAAGAAAGAAAGTCTAATTCAAGTCGACAGTCTGAAATGTAAGGAGAAGAATATCCCTTATGTTATGTAACACTCACTACTTGGTAATTAAAACGTGAAAGAGTCAACCTTAAGTGTGTTGTGTGCTAAGCAAGCTAATGACAAGTCATTAAATTCTCTAAGGGAGAAAGCACTACTATCGTTAACCCTTTCAACCTACCCATAATATATAAATACATTGCATTATATAACATTTCATCCCACCTCCGTGCTGCATTCTGGATGCATGTTT
>JAQFZZ010001003.1:0-13130 GCA_034696405.1 Isotoma caerulea
AGTTATAAAAAACATTATATTTGCTATGAATTTATAAAACTTAGCATGAATTGGTGTAAACCACATTTAAAATTACTGAAAGCCCAACCGGAGGCTGTTGCTCCAAAAAATTTCGGTCAAAACCTCGAAGTAAAGTCTGACAACTCTTAGCTCAAAGACGTTTTAAGAGAATTTTTAGAGTTTCTACTAAAAACGATTTCGAACTAATTGAGTAATGCAATACTTTTCCACCGAAAGCCGTCTCAGCGCATTTTGAGTCTGAGGGTATATTTGAGGTCTTTTTAGGTCTTAAAATTTATTATGATGTAGACTTGGTTGGAGAGTATTAACATAAGGAGTTACTATAGAGCAAATTACGTTGGAGTACCAAGTTTCGGCAGGTTCGATTGCGAGTTGGGTAAGATTTAATGTTCCGATTGAAATTGTATTGGATAGCCCAAAAAATTGCCGAGGTGCTATTGTCCCACTTTGTTAAGTTATTTCAGCTCCTTCATGGATAAAAATAGCTTTGAATCGAAAAAAATCGTAAATTTTCTGGTACTTTTGTGGTTTTTAATTTATGGAGAGCAGAGTGTAATTTTTAGACTAACATAATGGGGGAATAGCACCTGCAGAAGAAAATTGCCGATTTAATGAGATAATTGAATTACTTTCATGACGTCTTTAAAGTCAGATCGAACCTGCCGAAGGTGACCATTTTTCCCATAAGGTTAACATAGGGACCGTTATGGTTACTTAATTATTTGAATTCCAGTCTGGACCCTCCCTCTAGAGGGACGCCGTAGCTAGGGAGTTTTAAGGACATTGCATTAATGTTAGACTAGCTAGAAATAAGAAATAGTCAAAATAGATTTTTAAAAATTTCGATAACCGAGCATCCACTAACGCAACGGATTTCAAATAAATTATAAGGAAATTATGAAGCCAAATTAGTCAGCGCAGTATTTAAGAGAGGTGTTAAATACCATACTGGGGGTAGAGGAAGTAGAAAGGAACATTTTATTAATATTTCTATGATAATGT
Source organism: Isotoma caerulea (assembly GCA_034696405.1). Taxonomy (NCBI): domain Eukaryota; kingdom Metazoa; phylum Arthropoda; class Collembola; order Entomobryomorpha; family Isotomidae; genus Isotoma; species Isotoma caerulea. Next base: position 1,024 of record JAQFZZ010001003.1, read on the forward strand.
GTTCGATAGAATTTAAAAACTTCAATATTTAAATAAATAACGTCGACAAATTCAAGTAAATGACTTTTATTGGGCATACACGGTTTTTCGCTGACTTTCTAAAGACAAACCCACATACAATAAAAAAATCCTTCATTCATCTAATCATTTGCAAAATTGCGAATATTAGAATTAGTTGTGAATTAATCAGCCTGTTGAATAAAATATTAATAAATAAGGTTCACCAAATACATTTGAATTGGGAAGAGAGAAAAACCCAATAGCATGTAGTTGACATTGAAAGTAGATCCACTTCCTTGCTTCCGTTTCTGATATTCAAAGACAGAATTCTTGTGAACTCCATCATCTCTTAAGAACTGATGATTTCTCTTTTCAAAATAAATGGGGAAATTCGGTCGTCGAAGTCTCTGAAGGGGTGGAAGTGTACTTCGAACATCACGAAATTTATCAAAGTTTGTCGGAATCACAGTCAGAGTTTTAATTTGCTCTCTTGACATTTTGATGGGTTTCTTGAACACGATCGTCCTATCAGTGGGGGCGCAAGGGGGTACAGGGGAAGCTCCCTGGTAGAAGTAGTAACCACCTCCTTTGGGAAGAAGCCATGAAATCTACAATTAAACTAATTATTAGTCATACAGCCATCACTTAATAAAACGAAGGTAATGTCTTTTTTTACTAAACCTGAACATAATTTACCTGAAAGTGATTCTTAAGTTGAACTGTCATAGGTTGCATTTTCTCATACTCTACAAACTCAGCTTCGGTCATTCCAAGATTGTTTCCCAATGATAGATGGCCAGTCCGTTTGGCTTTCTATGTACAATTATTTTCATTAAGTTTGGTTGTAAATATTGCTGTTCGATTATTTGAATTCACCTTTTGTAGAAGTTGATCCACAGGTTTTTCAAAATCAGGTGTAATGTCAATGCGATTGATGTCTCTTTCTAAATGAGAATACTTTTGATTGGTTCCGAAAAGTTCTTCCCAACTTGAATTTATTCCAACGTTTTTGATATATCTGTTAATTTCTTCAACCAACGCTACATTTCTTGTCTCAAGAAGGTGTAATTGAGACTGCTTATTATAAATCTTTTCATAGTCAAAATATTTTCGAAAATCGGGCGGAACCTTTTTAGGGTCATCAAAAAGCTCTTCTGTTTTTTGAAAAAGCTCGTCACGCAGTTTGTTCGCCTCCCTCTGCAACATTCTTACTTTGAGTCCAGTTTCACTCACAGTCTGTAAAAATTATTAATGATCTTTATCAGTTAATGATTTATCTCTCCCTTCAAAGTAAAAAAGTCAAAATTACATACCTGTGAAGTCAATCGTGCCTCTTTCAATTCTATCTGCTTCTTTTTATAGGCATACATAACTTGGTTGATAATCTCAATACCAGGATCATGGAACACTCCTTCCTCAAAGCCTTTGATTATGTTATTCCAGTTGCTATACAATATAACGAATGTAAAATCTATAGCTAATGCATAAGCATGCACTTTCTTCATATATGCCTGGAATGCTCTCTCTTGATCACCACTTAATAGAACATCCTCCATTGTTAATTTTAGATCTGAGTTTATCGTCTGATACTATATTAAATCAGAATTAAAACAAAACGCACACATGGTTTTTTTATGCATTAACGCTTATGGTGGGTGGTTACAGCGTTTTTTGATGCAAATTAATTTTTAATAATTTACCATTTCGTAATCGTCAATAAGTAAATTAGATTTCCGTTCAATATCTTCCGACGAATCTAGCTTCTGCACATTGTACAACGGTTCCTTATCCGTATTTTTATTGTCGACGAAGAAGGATTTTTCAAAATGATGATACATTTGTTCACGTTGAAATTCCCAATGGTGCGCTTTCAGATATTTCCGTTCTTCATCGTACAAGTGGTAGCTCACGGCATCAACTATTGGCTTGATGTGTGGGTTGTCTTCCTCTTGCTCCTTCAATATATTAATTGTTAAAAGTCATTATGTGATGTGTGGACTCCTCAAGTAAAATTTATCTCTAAATAAGACTCTAAAGACTTCGACGGTATAAAGATTAAAATGTTCACCTCAACAAGTACAACGATAGCCGTGGCAGCATGCATTGACTGCATCGACTCATCCACAAAGTACATGTAGATTTCCATCGGATAGCTAAAAAACATTTTACATTTTTAAATTTGAGTGCAAATTATGGTCAGTTTAAAAACTCTTAAAATCATTTATAATTTACGATTTCCCATCGATTGTATGCGAAGATCGAAGTTGGTCGCTGCCTCTTGCATTCCCTAGAAAAATCGCTTCATAGAACTTCTTCTCAGATTTATGCCCCCCGTTCAGGATCGTTACGAATTCTTCAGATTGTTCCGCTCCGAATTCATTTTTAAACTTGGACACTGGAGTTCTTTGGGCTGTGAGAACCACTAAAAATAGTCAAATACATATAATAAGTCTCATGTTAATTTTTGAAATAGGACAACCTTTATTTAATAAGAATTTAAATTAGAAAGTTTGAGTTGTTAAATTTTCAATCGAAATGACAAACCTGCACGAATCAATCCAAAAGATGGTCGCACTAGACACGGGTTAAAAGAGCTGTCTGACAAACATTCTTTGTTCTTCTGGAAGCCGTAAGACACAACGTAGCTAGATATGTCCGGTGGGGGATTATTAAAAAACAGAAGGACATGTTCATTCAACGGGTTACTTCGGTTCGGTTTGAGCGCTTTGTCCCAGGCTGGTAGAGATGTCGGACTTAATGTGTAAGGAATGTCTTCCGTAGGAATGTTTCGGTGTGTGAAATCCATCTCAATGTTACATGTGTTGTACATCATTGCCCATTGCGAAACATCTGAAAATTATAAATTATTACTTTTCAACATTCATTTAAAAATTTAAAAATATTTAAAATGAAATTTCAGTTTCTGTTTTACTTCGGAAAGAAGTAAAGTACCACAAATCCCCTTCCCATGCAAATAAAAATTCGATATTTCCTGAAATATTTTTAAAAAAAAACAAAATTAATTTTTGCATCTCAAAAAATACTACATACTATCTTTGTGTCATTGTCAATTGTCATTCATTCATGTAAAATGCAAAAAACTGTTCAAAATGTAAAATGCTGGCTAACCGAATGAAAAAGCGATTAAAATCCACAAATGAATCCATCCGGACTTTGCTGACGCAAAGTCACTTCCTGGACGAGTTCCAAACATTTTTTTTCAAAATCGGAAAGCCAAAAGCTGAGTTAGCGAAGTCTGGACTGGATGCCGGATGGAGTGAGAGCATTTCGAAAATTCTCACTGTTTTCTATGAAATTGGCGCGAAACGCTCACCTTTGTAACCATAACTATAACGTTTCATATACTCGATGCCACCCATAGAGTTCTTACTCATGTCTCCGGGCGTGTGTGTGGTGACAGTGAATTGGTGACAGTGGCAAGCGACTAGTAGTATTTTATAAGCGTTGCGCGGATCTAACCAGGAAGAATAAAAATGCGCGGTACATAACCATAGGCACAGGCCTGTGCTGAAATGGAATAATTCCAATGGCTATTATCAATTGCATTGATTTTCAAAAGATCATTACATCAAACTCCATAACGCATACGCATAGAAAAACGCATATTGTTTGTTTATAAAGCTCGACAATCTTTTCCCTAATGCCCTAGGTCAATATCAAATTCCCACAACAAGCATGTACATCGTAGTCCATCCATCGACACAATTTGATTTATTAATCTTGGGTGGACCTCCAAACGTCCCAAAGGCAATTTATAACACTTAATCGTTCCAAAACTCAAAACAAAATCCCAACTTCCAACAATGTGATAAAAAATACCATTATTATTATTAAACTTTTAATATTTCTTACACAATATCAAAGAGACCATTCGACTTTCCCTTTGCTTGAATTTGCTTGCACTATTATGCATTAGACCAGGAAACCTTTCATTGCTTACACTCCGATTTTTTGTGTGTACACTTTCCGAGTATAGAAAGCAACTTTGTGTACTTGAATGCTTCATTGGTTCTGTTTCTTCTACAATGTGAAAGTTGGCTCTTAATGGAAGTGCATTTAGGGATATTATTCTATGTAAAAGCATTTATGTAAAAGCAACTGATGAGATTAAAACTCAGTCTTTCATATACTTCCATATAATAAAACTAGACTGTACAAAGAGTATTTTGCTTTTATATTTGCGAACCAAGACTGTGTATAAATCTCTTGTGATTATAATTTGTCCACCCTGTATGACTTAGGCTTGTGCAAACGTCAAAATCCAACAATAAAATTTCTGAAGGAATCTTTGCCTTTTGAACAATAGACACTTATTTAGCAATATGGGTTGGGTGGGTTCGGTGTTCACACAACTGTATCCAATATTATGATAAATGACTCTCCTAAATCATATTTCAACATTACTTTCCCTCACCTTCCTCCCTTTATCATATTACGCTATTTCCTTTTACAAAATTATATGCAAATTTACTAAAAAAAATACAGCTTAAGCTTACGCATCGCTTCAACTTTAACCCAACATTTATAAAAGACTAGACTTGCCTGGTAAAATTTCGGTATTTGAAAGAATTTATTTTTAAAAACTTTCTAATCAAAATTCCCTATGACTCTCTTAATCCAGAAGTGCATCAATATTTCAATTACATTGCAATTTCAAATCTAATAATACTTAATTACATAGATAAAAATAGTTCCAACTTCCAACTGCCTTGTGGTAGTGGTAAAAGGGGTTTTTCCAACATGTAATTATAATTCCATTTTCTCTCCCTAAACATTCTTTGAAATGGAGAAAGCAAAGCGTAAAGCCAAGCTACACCACAAAATACCACATCAAGGAATAAAAAGCTAGTAGATAGATCAAGAGCTAAAAGATTAAATGGGGCGAAAGGAAACTCCTCTCGACTTTACTCTGAAATACGTGAAAGAATTTGCATACTTTTATATTCCGAAAACTATTCAACTACGTCCACTACTCTACCCACTCATCCTACCACAAATTCTAATTCTAAATCCTAATAACTGCTGCGTAGAATTTCGTAGTAAAAGTTAATACAAGACTTTCTAAAGAATAACGAAAATAAACATAAAGATAGATTATTTCATTTTCGCTTACTACTTTTCAGCTAAATTAATTTTCTAAATTTTTCCTTCGCCTTCATAAAGGTCGTACTGTACACAAACATACAACGTAAATGCTAATGTTCAAGCTTTACATAAATAAAAAATGTAATTATTCGTTCACCCAAAACCCTTTCCCAAACTTTCCTTTCCTTCAATAAGTACAATATAATTTTTAAGAATGTATAAAATCACTTGATTGGAAAAGGCACATGGCTAATGAATAGATTTAATTTAAGCATAGAAAATCATTTTTGTTTATTCTATTCTATGTTTAGCTTTTTTAGTATAATATTTCTATATTTTTTTAAAATTTAAAATGGAAATTTACTCAGAATATCTTATTGATTGTCCTAGCTATGTATTTCACTTTAAACTTGCAGATTTTAGCTAGTATTTTCCTTTCGCAGAAAATTTTCACTCCAGTTCCCTATCCCTTGAGAAATTTCTACACCCTATTATTCAAAAATAGTTTCCTCTACATCTTGGTAAATAATAGACAATTTTGTTTTGAAGAAAATGTTACAATTTTTTATAAATGCACCTTAACAAGCATACTGTTATATAATTGTAATAAATGAGAATTAATTACCACCCGTCCAAATAAGCATTTATTGCTTACGTCTTTTCCACTAACATAAGCAAAGAATATTTTTAGAACAGCTTTAAAGTAATAAAATATAAATACCATAACAGACTGTACTGTTTTTCCTTTGTCACGAGTCTCTTAATGCACGTGAATCATGAAGATTCTGCAAACTTATTTTATGTAACTTTAATTTGATATAGTCCCACCCCACCAAATTAATTTTCCCATCTTGCTAAAATGATCACGTTTCAGTCTTAAAACTATAGGAATTCAATTTTAAAACCCATATGGAGAGAAAAGACACTACGTCTAAAGAACTAAATGCTTTTAATTTCTCTGGCAAATGCATTTAAGATCTGGGAGTGAAAGCTCTCGTCAGCCCTCAGGATCCACTTGAGCGTTAATAGTTGCTGAAGATAATTTAAAGAGACAAAACTACACAACTGGATTACTTAAAGTTTTATGGACTATGAAGGGAAAAGAGTAAAGAAACTATAGTGGATTATTAAAATAGAAAGTTTACACGTGGACTAGAGATAAATTGTTGAGATTGGAAAAACATTGCATTTCTGTATTATTCATACTTAATAATTTGTTTATATTTATCCAGCAAAATACAATAAAAACATTCTGAATTTTTTTCTTTGTAAATAAAAACTCATAGCTTCTTACCAATTTAGAACGAAAACAAACAAAAAACATTTCTCATATGTGTACAGTGATTTAAAAATACACGAGGACAATTACACACCACCTACAGTTATAAGTAAATTCATCTGGAAATTCGAAAAATATGGTTAAATTGATTTGGTTGCATAAGATCCAACCAATCCAATTAGCCCTAACAGTTACCTTTTAAAAGTAAGTCAATGTATAATAACAACTTGTTAAATAAAAATAAAACAGGTCAAAGTCAAAGCATACCTAATTTTTAAGAAGCACACGTGTGTAAGAAAAAAATTTTAATTAAGAAAATTAGAGTTGAAACAAATAACAACATTTGTTTGCTTGCCGTTTGTCTAGACTTTTACAACTTTACAACTTTTATCTCTGTTTGAAAAATCTTGTTATGATTCTTTGTTAAATTACGCATATCATTTATCGGCTTGGCACGCTACACCGCCGGAGCTCCAGTATGTTTTTAAACATGGGTTTTTATATGAAACAGAGATAATAATTATACTAAAATCTCTTTTAGCAAATCAAGCAAAACTATTTTAGCAAATGAAATCCACCCAACGCTTCTATGTCTCAGTTTTTAATATATTCTGTAATGCATGCAACAGTTGCACTTTGTGAGTCAAAAACCAACCACGGTATTATTAGTAGAGTCATAAAAGGCCTAACAATAACAAATATCGATCAACGATAAGTTCTTATCTAAAGAGTTTAAAATAAGCATTAAGTTTTATTGAACCTCTTATCATCTTATTCAAATTCAATATTAACTCAAAACTGTGCAGCACATTGAAAGAATTTATAATTATTATATTTTTTGAATAAATCTGAAAATTTAAAATATAGCTTTAATATTTTTAAAAAATTTCAAAATTCACAATTATTTAATTAAGATTATCCATGTAAAATGGCACAATGGTATAAGCCAAACTGCATAAAATCCTACATGTTTAATTTACTTAACAATCAAAAAACCCAATAAATAAACCCCAACTAAAATCAATTATTCTTTCTTTCCCACAGGTAAACTAATTGGATTGAATCATCCCCTTCCATTCACACAATGAAAATCCATCCTTTCTCTCAAACAATCTCATCCACATGAGAAAATCCATTAAAATCAGAGTGTATGTATCGTGCGAATCAAAACGGAAATCAATCTTTTTTCTGTGTGACATGATAGCATCAATCCCTCTATAATTTAACATTTGGACATTTTCCCATTAAAGAAACATTGCTACTTTTTTTTAAATAGTCCAGTTTTCTATACCAAATACAAAAAGTGATTTTTATTTCTATCTGAATTGACCCATACACTACACCAGCCAGACCAAAAGTAAATTAAAATCTGTCCACCTCACAAAATGGATTACACCACAAACGCCGCCGTGTTAATCGACGAATTAATTAAAGATCATGATAAATCACCCTGGGATGATTCCCCGGACAACTCCAGCAAATACAAATCCAACGGTTCATTGGCTTTTGATACCAACGACGATTTCAACGACACCCTGGGCTACGTCCCTTACTCAATGCGCCCCGAGACTTACATCGTGCCCATTCTCTTCGCCATCATTTTTATCATCGGGGTGGTTGGGAACGGGACGCTTATCCTCATTTTCCTCAAACACCGAACAATGCGAAATGTCCCAAATATGTGAGTAACTTTTCCACCCTATTTAAATAAGATACCCGGATGAATTTACCCATTTGGTTTAGAAATTAAGAGACTTTGAATGGGGATAGGTACATCGTGTCCTTGGCTGTGGGGGACCTTTTCGTCATTCTATTTTGCGTCCCTTTTACCTCCACCGTGTACACTGTCGAGTCTTGGCCATATGGAGTTTTCGTGTGCAAATTCTCAGAATTTATTAAGGACGTTTCGGTGGGGGTTTCTGTCTTTACTCTGACGGCCCTTTCAGCCGATAGGTATTTTGCTATTGTGGACCCTATGAGGAAGTTACATGGACGGAGGGCAACAAGAATTACTTGTATTACTATCGTAGGTAAAGGATTTTAAAAACATACCATTTTGAAAAATTAAAATGTGCAAAAAAGGTTTCCTAAATTTAATATTTTTTGTTTATTTAAAAAATATATTTTTATTTTAAAGCCAAAAAAAATTCTCCGATGGTGCAATTTTTTCCATACATCATATAGATCGATTGGACAATTTCGGATATAAAGTTTTGGTAATGATTGCAGGTATTTGGCTACTTTCCATTCTCTTGGCTTTGCCCTCAGCTCTATTCTCTTATGTGAGGGCGATTGATCAAGACCCAAGTCGGATATTCTATGTGTGTTACCCGTTTCCTCCCGAACTCGGAGACAAATATCCTCAGGTATGAAAAAAACACTCGTACAATACAAAAATTAAAGTTTTATATTTTGTCACGTTGTTTATTTATAACTGCAAACTGCAACAAAAAGCCCGTGTCTCTTTTTAATTATCACTCAATTTCTTGTGGGTTAATAAACGGTGCCATTACCTTTGGTAGTCAAAAGTGCTAGTTAACCATAAATTCCTGATTCAACAGAAGACGCTGAAATTTTCAAAGCGTCTCTAAGCGCAGTAATAAAAGCATGGAAGCATTATGTAACTCTAGAAAATGAAGTAACTTTCTTTATGTTTTGCTATCCACTATACATTATCATTTCTCCTTTATGAACGACCATAAAACTTATAACCTCAATGTAATGATCTTCAGTAATTCGAAACTTCTTCCCAATATAACGAGTAGGCGGGTAGATAAACTCAATAAATTTGTATCCTATTACGCTATCAAATTAACAAGATCTCAAAAGGCTTAGCCTTCCACATTCTCGAGTAAAGTCTTCGTCATGTTCGTCACGAAAGGGTTGGGTTGACGATTAAGAAAAAAATGTTGACCCGTGACGATCCAATCCAACCGAATTGCTTTTAATTACTCAACCTCAACCTCGCAACATCAACACTTACACAAGATCTATATATACCCAAAGGTCATTATCATTATCTACACGATGTTTAAATATCATAGCCGAAGCTTTTATAATAATAATAGAATGTAGGAAGAGAAAACAGAAAGAGTCCCTCGGGTCTCAGTTTTACCGACTGGGAGGGTCATTAAAGCCGTAATAAAATGTATTAAAGCCTAATGTGGGTGTTTGTAAACTCTACCTTCTAGGTGATGGTTCTGGTGCGTTTCCTCATCTATTATGCGATTCCTCTTGGTTTTATTGGGACATTTTACATCATCATGGCTCGTCACCTTGTCCTCTCTACCCGAAACATGCCCGGTGAGGCTCAGGGTCAAGCTAAGCAGATACAAGCTAGGAAAAAGGTATTTTCAAAAATTCTCCCTTTCTGTCAATTAGGTCAAAGGTTAAATAAAGTTTTTTAAATTCTTTTTGAAAATTGTTTTAGGTTGCAAAGATGATTTTGTCATTCGTGATGATATTTGCACTGTGCTTTTTCCCCTCGCACCTTTTTCTCCTGTGGTTTTACTATTATCCAGACTCGGAGAACAACTTTAATGAATTTTGGAACGCTTGTCGCATCATCGGATTTTGCTTCAGCTTTATCAACTCTTGTGTCAACCCAATCACTCTTTATTGCGTCAGTGGCACTTTTAGAAAGGTAAGATCAACATTTAAAAAAATTTAAATAAATAGATTTTTAAGCTACATAATTAGTTGCTTTCTTAAATTAAAAATGCAGAAGAGACTTACGATTACGATAAAAATTTTATATTTATACTTTAAAAAATCAAAAGTTTCAAATTTTACCTTGATCTACGTTTTTAATTTTTTGGAGCTCTGAAAAATCAACTTTTGAAAAATTTTCGGTATGGAAAAGAAAGACTAAACTTTAAAAATTTTTTTTGGAAGAAATAAAATCTTTGAAAAATTTGCATTCATATTCAAAATTTTAAATGTTAATTCCTTTTCCTAATTGTAAAATAATAATTTTTCGTTTCCAATTTCAAATTTTTCATTTCGCAGTACCAAAAATATTTTTTCTTACTAACGTTTTCAAAGTTTTGATTTTTGTCTTATTTAATTTTCAGCAATACAACGAGCATCTATTTTGTTGCTGCTGTGGCACCGGGAGGGCACAAGGGGATACGAGAAAAAAAGGATTCGCATGTCGCTGCGCAAGTCTAAGCGGCCCAGTCGGAGACTTCAGATTAAGAAATGGTTACACCCCGGGTCGTAGATTAAACCAAGATTCCACTGGTGGAGGAACCCTAAAAACAAAAACGACTTGGGATACACACTACCAATCTACTGCATCGAATAAGCGGAACCAATTGAAAAATTTAACAGCTAATCATAACAACGGTGCAAATTTGGGACAAACAGGGGCCGGAAGTCCAACTTCGAACACAACGTCACCTGACAGTACCAAATACATTAATGCTGGAGATGCTAAACATCAGAACATCGCAACATCCATTCTATAAACTTTAAAAACAAAGGTAATGATTGGATCACATTTTGTCACCTTCTTAATGAGATTTTATAAAATATCCAGCCAGAGATTAATTAACACAAGATTGTAATTTCTATTTAAAAATCTATTTGTATTTAAAATATTTAAATATACTCGAAGTGTCATTTTTAACACTAGTTTGTATGAAATGTGTCCTACGAAACTCATTTACATTTTTCTGTACGTAGATATACACGGCAGTTAGTAAATTAAATTTTCGTAACTACCTCGTTACCTTTAAGGTATATAGTGTCTGTATGTAGGCTACACATTAGGTGTAGGCCAAGTGACCGTGGTAGGTCATATTTTATAAGGTTATATAAATTTGTTTCAGCTTTAGGTTATATAGCGAATTTAGGCCACAAGAAAAAAGGTACCAAGATTTAAAGGTCGTAGGTCATACACGGTAGGCCATAGGCGTCAGAGGCCACGCCAGGACACAATTACAATCTATTCCTTCCTTGTATAAATTCGTAGTTAATGTGACTTACCTGCATCTAGATTTGTAGGTCACGTGACGACGGTAGGTCACATGTAGTCGGAAATCCCTATATATAATATTCATAATATATCAACTTTGAATACAATTTGAGTTTGTGCTAAAACTTAAACGTACCTGTCTTGCATTGCACTAAATGTTAAAAAAGTCATATAGGCTTACTTAAATATAATGCATAGCATTCAGTTAGAATTGTATAGAGTAAATTATAAATAGCTTATTTTTAGCTAAACAGAAAGCATTTTTATGATAGCAACTCAAAAATATTAAAAAATGGCTAGCCATTGTGTTTTTGTTCTTAACGTTTCAAAAACTCTCTTAATTTTTAATATTTATGCACAAAACTTTTAATTGTACCTATATAGATTACTAATAGCTTGCATAATATAAATTGTATTTCCTTACTCAAGTCTAAATCAAAACTAAAATGTTAGTTTCCTTTAGAACTCATCAGTAACTGTGATACGACCCTATTAGCTTAGAAATCTAAAAAAGCTTGATGTACCTACCTTATATTAATTGTCTAAGATTAAATTAAACTTATAAAATGCACCATTATAAATATAAAAAAGTGATCTCTGTACAGAATTTAAGAACTTTTATGAAATAAATGTTATTTACTAATTACTATAGAATAAAAAATCAATTCTACCTATGCATTTAATTTAGTTCCATCTGCAATAATTAAATTTACAATCTCTCTCTTTATATTTCAAGGGTAAAGT
>JAQFZZ010001004.1:0-13128 GCA_034696405.1 Isotoma caerulea
CCGCACTTTTCACTTTGCAAACCCGTTTGCAAAGTGAAAAGTGCGGAGTGAAAAGTGTCTGGTGAAATACACCCCAGGTCCAGAAATCGAATGGCATTAATAGAAACTCCATATTGGCAAGGTTTCCTTTTGCAAAAATCACAAAAACAAATGGTTGCTGAGAAATGCCGTGTATTACCCAGTCTCCGTTAGAAAAAGATCTGACGAATTTGTGGGGATTATTGGACTGCGGAGAAATTCCAATTTTTTTCATTGTACCTACAATTCTTTTCTCTGAAAGTTTCTCTTTAGGAACAAAATGGTTTGAAAAGTTATATTTTGATGCTAGGGATTCTAAGGCACATTGTTCCTCGTTACTGTTTAAATTAACATAGTAAAAACTGCAACTGGGATGAGATACGGTGGTTTTTGCAACTGGTATGACAAGTCCACCTTGAAGGTTGTAGTTTACAGTAAGCCAAGCATTGTTAACATCGTGCAGCGATTTCATTAAGTTCATTTCTATTGGGACGGTATGAACAATTTGGTTTACAAAACTATCACAAGGCATGCACACAACACTGGGAGGAAATGTTTGGCTGAAAACAAAGATCTTTGAGGATAACGTGATGGCTTCGACATGCATAGGTAAGATAGGTTGTTTTAAAACACTTACTTCGAAAAATATGTATGAGGATTTTCAGAAGATAAAACAAGCGTATATAGGACTCTAGAAATGAACTGATATTGTATTTGTGCAGCAGCCAATGGTGTAGAAATAAATGTTGAATAACATGAGTAACTGTATTTGGGACGGAACTCCGTAAATGCGTTTTTAACTTCAATTGATAAATTAGCTAGAAGATTATAAAATGAATATCGTCCGTGGAAATACAAACTCATTTGATCTAATACTTGGGGATTGTTGTTGGAAATTCGAAGGAAATTTATTACGTATTCAGCAGCGGGATTTTTGAAATCTGAGATGAGTTGGAAAGTACAGGTGTCGAATAGTTTTAGAAATTGATATGTCAAAGAATTGAAAGGTTCGGATGATGTTGATGACAGTCTGAGAAAAAGTAAGAAATAAAGTAAACCGAGCATTTTTTTATGTTCAGAAATCGTTTAGAAACGTATGAACTGTAATGCGGATTGGTTTATCTCTTAATAAAATATTGATATATGTGTTTTTGTTAGGGATGTGTTTTTCGATTGAAACACCTTCGAAGTTGCTTGGAAATAATTAAGACTCAAAAACATTACATTTTTAATAATTTTGTTGTTTTATGCTCAGTCAGTAATAAGCAAGACTGTCTTTTAACATTTAAAGGTTACAATCACAATTGCAACTTGAAAATAATGGAATTAAATGCATTAATTAAAAAGTTTTTCAGGAACAAATTAGAACACTCTATTCTGAATTCATGAAAAACATCCGCATAACTGACTAACATTGGACATTGGGTCAATTATAGTCAAGATTGATATTTACTTGAAAACGAGTCTTGTTAAAGTATAAGACAAGAGATATGTATCGATGCATTAGTGTTTTTCAACGGATACTCTACTTTCGGCGTGTCATCGCTAGGGATGTACAATGCCCATGCCCTCACAAAATATGCCCGGGCATGCCCATATACGCCCTGGCATGCCCTTCATGCCCTAAAATGGGCATATTTTCATGCCTAGGGCATTTTGCGAAAATGCCCTTGCCTCAAGGGCATGCCTGGGCAGAAAATGTCAAAAGTAATAGATTTAACCCACTATAATAATGTTTAAAATTTTAAAACCGTCTTTTTCATCATTCTTACGTATATATGGTATTTAATTCTTAAATCATATTTGAAACATATTAATTACAAATTAATATTCAACCAGCAAAGTCTTAATTAAATCTTTACTATGAATATAAAATCAACCGCTGCCTGCTTTTGCAGTCATTGACATTACATTACCTACATTTAATTGTGAAATAGCAACAAACAATGGAAAAATAATGAGCTTACTGTCCCCTCCAGAATAACTTTATATTTATATTTCTTATCATCGGTTTTACTTACAAAATCCAAATATTATAAAATTCAAGAGGGTAAAAATATTAGCAATCCATTAGAGACTGTTAAAATTCAAATCAACTTACTAAGTAAATACTTTCATAAACATTTTCATAGATTATTTTCGTTCAGGAGAGCGCTGGTTGGCGTATTACTTGAGTAAGGCATGTCCATTTTGCCCAGGACATGCCCTATTTTGTGCCCTAGGGCATGTGAAATTCGAGCTGGGCATATGCCCCGTTTTGGGCATATGTCTAGTGCCCACATGCCTTGGGCATGAGGGCATGGTACATCCCTAATTGTCCGTATTAAATCAACCTAAAAAAGACAACAAAGAAATTGCTCACCCTGAACAATTTTAATTTAAAAAATTCGGTGATAATTTCGTTTCCTAGGACTTTTTTCAAATTTTATTTTTTAATTTCAAAGAAGTTGGGGGCGAGCCTTAAAAGTGTTCAAAAATTCACTTTTTTTTCAAAACCTCTCTTATTGCGTAACCTATCCATAGCAATAAGAGTCTATGAGCCTTGATATATGACCTTGTGACCTTAGAGGTCATCAAACATCAAAATTTCATACGTCATTTTGATCTACAATAAACAATCTATCTAAATATACCAAAATTGTATTTTCTCTTTTTTGACCTTTAACCTCCTTTTTACATGACCTTGTGGGTCATCATAGAACATGAGTATCATTTCATATTTTTATCTACTTTTCCAGAGCTACCCAAGGATATAAAATGTGAAAAATAACATTTTTTGACCGTTGACCTTATTTTTCGACCAGTTTGACCTTGCGCAGCGCGCTGATTTTCAATACCAAAAGTCTTTGCTACCAGAGAAATCTAGCGCAAAATACCGCGTGCGATTATTTCCAAGCTTTCGAAAGTTATCGGTGTGACGGACGGACAGACAGAGCGATCTCATAAAGCAGCTTTTGCTACTTAATAAACAACATAAAGTACGGGTGAAACCAAGTAGTGAAACCTAGGCGCTTGTATTGCTTTGACTTTAAATATACTTTCAAACAAGACGAACATCTATCAAATCTCATTTCTATCAATTTCCTATACCTATCAAAATACATAAAGTTTGAACTTTGATTTCAAAGGTTATCTTAGAGTAGTCACCAAAATTCTTTTAAAAATGCTCGTACGACGCTGATTTTCAATAACAAACATTGTATTGACCAGTGGCGTCCAGAAACGGGCTATGGGAGGGGCTTAACCTATCCGTATAATGTTATGCCCCTCCCATGCTCCGCCCTTCCCTATCCTCTCCATGTTAAATTTTGGGGTATTGCGGGGGGCTCAAGCCCAGACGAAAAACGCGTTGCAATAAAGGAGCTTTCGCTTCTTAATAAGAAGACGCTGTTGTTGGACTTATTCAAAAATGCCTCCTTTATTCTGCTCACACACGTTTTTTTAATAACTGAGAATATTCATTCACCTTAACATTATTTAGAACATTCATTTAAGGGCTGCAGACCATTTAGGGCTCGTTCATAAATTACACATAAATTATAACGGAGAGAAGCGACACCTAATTGGACAGGTTATATGAGAGATTGACATCATGATAGGATTATGTTAGTACAGAGGGCGTTAAGGATCCGTTCATAAATCACGCTCTCCTCAATTGCGCGGAACACTTCATGAGAAAGCTTAGGATAGGACCACGTAATTTATGATCAGAGGGAGGTTCAATAGGGGTTCACAAGTGTCCCTTCACAATGAACATGGCAGAGGGTCAACTATCCTATAAGTACTTAACGATGAAAATGGCAATAAATATATCACAATTATTTATGAACACCCCGCACTTAATCTCTTCCGAATAGGGGGCTTGGGCACCGATTCTTTTCAGTATCCGCGGGGTTCTTGTCTCCGGGGGCCGCGCCCCCTCCCGTCCCTGACTCATGGAAGATAGGCGTCACTTCAACTTCAGATGGCTTGTACTTTCTACAGAAGAGAAAGACATTGTTAGAGAAGGGCGCAGGTAACAGAATATGGGCGTTGTAAGGGGCGTACTTACGAGTAGGGCACTCGGACGATGAGGAGTTGACTGCCTCGAAGGTGGATCCGCCAGAGGCCGTGGTGGTAGCCTCGAGCGTCCGAGTCCCAAATTTTGCAACACTAAACTAATCATAAATACATTCAATACTGTTTAAGGGGCGCATTCATTTAGGGAAGGTCGCATGCGCACCCGGTCGGTGCCCTGCATAATGTTGGTAATAGGGTTGGTAACCTTGGCAACCTGAAGCCAGGTCGTAAAGTCTCTAGGCTCTTCCATCTTAATGTATATGACGTAGAGGTCGCCCTGTCCACAGATAACACATTAAGATGAGCCACACTCAGCTGTTTTCTCAAACGCTTCTCGTAGTTCTCTTTCGTCAGTCTGTGAACGGCCCACAAACAACATTTTAACATACTTTTTAAATACAGATGAGAACGAGGGCCATTCATAAACTATTGTAAATTGTAAGGGTCTTACTTAAACCAAGAGATTTATAAACGTAGAACGATTGCATGTTAATTAATCGAATGAATAAATAATTCACTTGCTTTGTGATTAAAACTGTGGGTAGTTTATGAACGGCCCTTTCAGAGAGTCAGTGGGTTTGGTAGTTACGTGTGAATGGGTGTGAGTTGGACGGAAGGGGCCGTGTTGAAAGAACGACGCTTTAGCGTATTTTTTTCAGTTTCAACGTTTATTTGTTCCAATTGTAAATGAATTTTCTTGCCCATTGCCAAAAAAAACTAATCCTTACGAGTAAAAAACCGAATATCACGCAGTAGAATCCATACCATTTTTAATTTTGAAAATAACTAATATTTTTCCATAACTTCCGTATAGTTACCCTTCAACCAAAATCAGCGAATTCGCAGGATTTTAA
This sequence comes from Isotoma caerulea, assembly GCA_034696405.1. Taxonomy (NCBI): domain Eukaryota; kingdom Metazoa; phylum Arthropoda; class Collembola; order Entomobryomorpha; family Isotomidae; genus Isotoma; species Isotoma caerulea. The sequence continues at coordinate 4,932 of JAQFZZ010001004.1, forward strand.
TAAAACCCTCAAGGGTGACCTAATTGGGTATTTTCAATATACTTAAATTTAATAAAATATATTAGTAAGTGACTAGTTGGGGTCACTCCCACCGGTCTCCACACAATCCGATGATACTCATCTTGAACTCGGACGTCACATTAGGCTTAATACTATGTGTACTGAATTTCAAGTCAATGGATTAAGGTGTACTTGAGTTATCGTAACACAGACACATGGGTGGACACACGAACCAGATAAGATAATCTCATAAGCCCTTTGTTGGGCTAAAAAGCCAGAGTGAATCAAACTTATCAAATGACTGATTACAAGCTTACTTTACTTAAATTCTACAGCCTTACTCCAAATTTATTTGATGAAATTTGGATACAGTGTCGTCATTTCTTTGTTCATTCAGTGAAAAATGATTTTTGACAGTTTTGTGTAAAAAATATTGTTTATTAAAGAGTTCCGAAGTGGAGATTTTCACAAAACTTATCTTACCCCTTACATCCTTATAGATTATGGAATTCTATTTCTATTATTTTTTCCCGGATTTTTCATTTGTTTTGGGGGGTAATTAAATGCAAGCTGAATTTGTCAAGCCACCAAACTTCAGAAATTCCAAATGCTACCATTTAGCTTGTTCCACTTTGTGCCGCTTTTTCATTAAAACATTTTTGAATAGAAAGATTGTCTGGATGATTTCCACCTGATACTTTTTTTTGTAGCATCACAAATAGTTGTAGAATATCCACAGATTTCTCTCTCCCTCCAGGAAATTTAGAAATGTCATACTCAAAAAACACATTTAAAGCAATGGAAAATATCCTCATGTTTACTTTAAATTAAACAATTAAATTTTAATTTATTAAGTAAATTACTATTTGAATTGAAATTTATTTTTTATTAGAGTACTTTTTTTATATTGCTCCCATTATTCTTCACACATTTATTCAGCTTTCCAGAATTTATTTCAATCAGAATTTAAATTTTATTCAGACTTAATTGAATCTGCCAACAGTTTAAAAGGTTAGAGTATATAAAAACGAATTAAAGTCTATGAGGTTGTAAAAAGGTTAAAGCAGTTTACTTCGTGGACTTGACCATCAGGAATTCAATATAAAATACAACTCGAGATTGTCCATGATTTTTATCAGCTTTTTCATTGTGTGGGTCAACTGTGTAAGTCCAACAACTCCACATCTTTATCATTGAATGAGTCATGTAAAGGTCAATTTTGAGCTTGCATGATGCAAAGCAAACTCATTTTATCTCATCATCAAAACTACACCTCCAATTATCTTATTTCACCCAGGTGAAGCGCCTTCTCGGAGCCTAACGCTCCAAGCACTTCTTGACCACCACTTTTCATCTGAAACGTGAAAATCAATTGAATTGCGGATTGCTACTTAATTTAAAGGTGTATACTACCTTATCTATCTTTATAAAGTGCAGTTTTGCAGATGTCTGTAACTCAAACTTAGCTCCCGCTCAGACGTACACGGGTGTCTTCCAATAGTTCCAATACGTCTATTAATTTATGGATTGTTTGGATAATTTCATGGGAATTCGGTGAGGTTTAATGGAAAATTTAATATGATGAATTCTCATTAAAATGATGGGTCAGAAATGCATAAGCCATACACCAAGCCACACAAATTTCTAACTTCCCGAGTCTTGTGATACGGATTTTTATTTTATCTATCTTCATAAATTTTACAGATTTATCTGGGTGTCTGTAACACAAACTTAGCACGTGCTGAAAAGTGAAAAATACACGATGCGCGACGCCTCAGGTTCCTGGTTTCCGTCTCTTCAGAGACGGGTTTTTATTCTATCTATCTTTATAAAGTTCATTATCCGGATGTCTGTAACGCAAACTTAGCTCGTGGTCAAAAATACCCAACGTCATAGGTTTTAGCTTTCCTTCTCTTCAGAGACGGGTTTATCTAGTGATATACCGAAAGGGGCGAGGTTTTTTACCTTGATGGCAAAAATGATGAGACGCCCCGGGGCGATCATGTTGAGGAAAAGGACCATAGCTTTCTCCTCGTGGGGTGAGTAGGTGTCTAAGACACGCTGGGCCATCAGGTTCCCTGTCGCTTGATTTAGCACGAGCACGTGGATCCCACGGTTTTTACTCCCTTCACCGTCCTCCAGGATCTAAAAGAGTGCAAAATAAATAAATAAGGGTGTTATTATTGTATTATTGGGGACAATTAAATTATTGAAGGGTATTAGTATATATTTGGACTCTTAGAGTTGCCCCATCTACCGTGACTGCGACGCGGGATTAACTGGGCCAGACTTCAATGGAGAGGGCACATGACCCTGTGTGACTTACTTCCAGACTGCTAACCCTTTGGCCTCTGACCCTTGGGAACCACCTTCTTCTCCCACTGCATAGTCATTAATTTATTTACTTATGCGAAAGAGGGCGTGCGTGATAGTGCTGAACCGCAGATACGCGTCTTCTACCGGCAGTACGTCCAACTAAAACTGTTTAACATTTGGACTTATCCATTCAGCACACCCGAGTGTCTTATCTTTGCTGCCTTCTCCGCCATCGGCGTTTGTTCTCAAAATCTACCTTACAATCAAACTGCACGGGAGGATTCCGATGGTGATTTACGCCCTCGTTCCAGTAGTGAATGTGGCACTGACTGGGGCCACCTTTATTTAGGTCCCCTATGCGAGTAATATTCATAATTACTTGGCTGCAGTGCTGCAGAAGATGAAAGCAAGGGTTCCACCTCAGAGGAAGTACTGGCGGAGAAAACTGAACGCACTGAGGACGATTCGACTGACGATCGGGATGAATGGGTTCAATTTCCTCCTTGTGCAGAACTCATTCAAGAGGGAGTTTTACTTTTTATTTTGTAGAACACGGTCGACTTGTTCCTCTCATTTCCCTCACCTAATATCCATTTGAGACAATTTGAATTCATGGGACTCTTAATTTCCCATTCTTTATTGTATAACTAAAATGCTGTTGGAACAAGTTATATGCATTTTAGATAAAAGTCCAATTACAAAAATAGGGCCCTAATATATATGTATTTGGATTGATGTATTGTTAATTGTCACTCGTATCATGTTCCATAAATAGTAGATAAGAGAATTTACAAATATCAAGTACCTAAATGTCCACTTGCCTCTTGTGCTCAAGTGCAAACGAGATTTATTTAAATGAATAAATCGCTTTGAATCATCATCTGCTTGGGGCAATGCTTAGTTAACGTGTTTCAATTAAATTTTTACTGCTGAATAACATTTAGTCCATCCGCTTTCCCCGCGTCCAATTTTCTTAACTCGCATTTATGTCCTGCCTAATCTTGTCTTGTGAAATTAGGTATTTTGGGCTTGACACATTTACCCTAACTGCCAGGCAGATAAGTTTTAGGCAGTTTGGGCCCATTATTAAAATAAAAATATTACTAATTCTTGGATATTTTGTTAACCTAAGATTTAATTTGCTTATCGCTGGTTAGCATACCTGAACTTCACCCGATATACCTGGAATAATAAATTTAACTCTTATAACATTTATGGAATAATGGGTCAGTTTGACATGCCCGGGCGTATAATCGCAGAGCATATTTGCATAAGCCATCTCTACTTGCAAGACCTTTATAAATAGTATGGTACAATTTACCTTGGGATTAATCCCCAAACACTGAATGTAAGAAGTGCGGCCATCCAAATTAATCCTTGGAAAAGCCATAGACTTTTTTCCATTAGAGATCAAAAGTCCTTCTGCATCAGTTAAAATCTTTCGAAATTTAATGAACTGGCAGAGGGACAAATAGTACTTTCGGATCGATTTATTCATCCAGGTGTAACAGAGTTGTTAATTTGAAATGGAAGAGGAGCTGTTCTGGTAATCAGGTAATTTGTGAACTAATTATCAGGTAAAGTACAATGAAATTTCTTTCGCAGGACAGTGGTCAGTTCTTATCAGGGAAGGATTGTGCCTTATCTAAATGCAGTATTGTGCTGGATTTTTTATTCCATATTCCTATTCTCATTTCTGACCCTTTTATCGCCGTTTGATAAGGCAAACATGATGTCAGGGGCGGTAGTCGAATGGGAGCCCTCTGGGGGTGTGACGAAGAAGGGGCCGCGGTGACCATCTCAACGGCCGTGTAGCGGCCCAATCAAAATTACATTTTAGACTGAATTAATTTTCAAAAAGAGAAATTGTATATTTATTTTTAAATAAAGTTTTAAATGGAGAGAAAAGAGCCGTGTAGAAAGTGTGAGATAGATAAGTGAGAGAGGCAACAATCCCAAGGCTTGTTCATAAATCATTGAGGGAGGAAATATTAGTCAATTTGTAAATGAAAATGCAGCTGTGATCAAAGTGAATCTACTTTTTAATTCCAATTACCTATCAAGTATAAGTAGAGTAGATATTTATTTTTTGTTATGTCGCTGAACGCCCCTCTAAGGACCGTTCATCAGTCTCAACATTTCTTCTTTGCCATTCCGACAAAGTCCGTGTATTCTTACATTCCTTGTAATTGTCGACGACTCCGCCGAGCTTTCAGTGTGGAATAACATTTGATCAACCTTTTTATAATTGACAAAGGGCTGTGCATAAATGAAGTGGAGTTAATTATTTCGTAGGTTTAGATGCAACGTGCCATTTTTAGTTGAGATTATTTAAAGTTGATAAAATAGAGCGCACAATAAAGAAGATAATAAGGGACGGCAGTGTCCCGCGTACCAACCAACTGTGTCATAATTTTAATTATAAGTACTTATATAGAGAGATGTGTAAATGTAGAGATAATTAGCCCTGTATTTTGTAATGTGAAAAGTGAACTCTAACTAGACTAGAGATGTATTTATTTTATTCGTCGTTTGTGAACACACTCCAAATACATGTGAATAAAAACTGGATCTCTGAACTATTTGCTGGAAATTCATTTCATACTTGAGGGAGTTGTTCACAATGTGTTCTAAGAATTAATATAGCGCCCCTTTTCATAGCGATAAAATGATAGCAAAGGAAAAAATACCAACACAGTTTTAATAGCACAGAAACTTCATACTGGTTTATTTGATAGCAAAATTCTTACGTAGCTTGGGGCATTTGAGCCATTTCATAGCAAAATCATCACGGTAGGTGTAACGTTCAGCTGATAGAGAAAAACTATTTTAACAAATAAATAGATTGGCCAGTTTAACCGGGTACATTTCATTTGTTTTTGGAATCTGTTTAGTTTCTATTTAAAATTATGCGATAATAAGTTCTTTACATCACTTTAGTAGACCTTCAAGGTCACAAACCGAAGTCAAAGGTCAGGTTTTACATATTTGTATAGGTATTGAAGAGTTGTTGAAAATAGATGTGACAGAAATCCGAAATATCTTTTCAAAATGTTGTATTGTTTGAAAGTATTCAAACGAAATATAATTAAAACTCGTAGCTTACGCTACTTGGTTACACCTCGTTTGCAATGGTTTATTAAATAAGGATTTGTATTTCTGCTTACATTAATTGAATAGCCTAAAGGAACGAGGCATCTTTGCACTAAAACCCGCATCGAAATGAACCACAAGCGTTGAATAGATAAAGACACGTAATTTGTGAACAAACCACAATTTCAGAAACCTCACATTTTATGCGTTGTTTTATCTGCTTCCGATTATTCCCTCTATTTTCTGTATCAATTTTTCAGTTGTAAGTGTGAGTGGATAATTCACACCACGAATTTTCTTCTCCAAGGTGAGAACTTGTTGTAGAATTTCTAGAGCTTTCTCCTCCTGTCCTGGAAGTTTGGAGAGTGTCTCCCCTAATGAGTGCATACGGTTGATTGTGTCTGGATGTTCCTCTCCCAACTCCGCTTTACTCAACTCCCAAACATCTTCCAAGATTTCCTTCGCTTCCAAATATTTCCCTTGGCGAAGGAGACAAAAGTATGCAATGTTACTTCTTGTGATTAAAGTGTGTGAATGTCGATCGCCTAATTTCTCCTTCCGCCACTCCAAAACGTCGTTGAGCATTCCCAAAGCAACGTCAACTTCTCCTTTCTCACTCAACTGGACTGCAAGATTGTGCTTTGTAGTCATCGTGGATGGATGGTTTTCACCCAGAGTTATCTTCTGTGACTCCCACACTTTCTCCCACAGGTCTTTTGCCTCTGCAAGTCTGTCCAGCTGCCGAAGAACATCAGCCATGTTATGAGCTGTGACGAGTGTTGATTCGTGTTCTTCTCCTAGTATTTCCTTCTTTTTCTCCCACACTTCTTTATAGATTTCAAGTGATTTCTCCCATTCTCCTTTCAAATCCAAAGCTATAGCTAAATTGTGTTACATGTCCAATGTTAACAGATGGTCTTCCCCTAGAACTTCCTCAAATCTTCTGTAATTCAAGTTGGAAAAGTTGAACATTTCCGAGAATAACCCAAAGTGAGAAAGTCTTTTGAAAATGTCCAAAGGCACATATGGGTATTTTCGAGTTAAGTTTTGCTCTTTTGAGGAATATTTCCAAACGCTAAGCACATGAGCAAGTTCCGATCTGGAAAACAGCTGACATTTTTCGATTTTTTCGATAAGTGATTCAAAAAGGGAGAATTCTGCTCCTGTGGAATTCAGTTTGAGTCGAATAACTTCCTGCACAAGGCGATGAATAAAGATCACTTCATTCTCCACTTTGACAAGAGAGTACTGTTTCATCAATTCTACTGCGCACTCTACCATTTGATTGGAGTTTTCAACTGGCTTAAAACATTTAGTCAAAAATTCCATTTGAATTCCAGTCGGATCAAGATACGCAATTAAGTCCAAAATCGAACAAGCCAACAGACCAACTTCTTCTTGATTCTCTTTCATTTTGGCCCAGATTGTGATGTCCCACGTGACGAACGTCGTCTTTGCAAATTTATGCGAAATCTTGCTCAATTCATGGTCTAACAATTGAGTCGTCTTTTTTCCTCCGGTGTCAAATTCGTTGATGTAATCTCTGAGTGAGTAAGACTTTCCTTTGATGGACTTCCGTCGTTGTTGAATGATGTACGCCACTGCCTGTTGCATCGCTAGCGCGTGATCTTGCAATCTATCACAGAGCTGGACAATGAAATCATCTTCTTGGGTTGTGTCAATTCCCAAGGACCTTTTGACGAATTCAATCGCGTCTTCCGTTTCCCATTCTTCGAGTTCAATCAACTTCCAGTCTTCTTGTGCAATCGACCGGTTCCTTGAGGTGAGTATTGTGAATACATTTGCATTGTCATGAAGTAATTGGAGAGAGACGAGGAGATCAGGGTGAAGGTCATCCACGTTGTCGAATATCACAAGCCAAGATAAAGAAAGTTCATTCGCACTGACTTTTGCGACTAATTCTTCAAATAATTGGGGAGTCTTGCGAGTTTTCCCTTCCACATCTTCCGTTTCTATTCCAATTTCCTTTGCCAAACTGATCAAAGATTGATTGAGACTTTCTTCAGTTTCACCTTGAAACCAAGTGCAACTCACATTTCCATTATTGTGCAAATCAGATGCAAATTTTTTCGTCAATTCCGTTTTGCCAATTCCACCTAGTCCACTTATCAGACTTATCTTATCATCTGGGTTAAAGTAACTCTCTTGAAGTTGATTTAACTCTTGTTCTCGACCCACAAAATGCTTGTTAAATTGTCCCACTTTGAACCATAGGGGCCAGCGCTTGCTTTTCTTGGATGACTTTGATGGGCAAAACTCCATTTCCAGTGATTCTTTAAAAACAAATAAGTAAAAAAATGATTAAACTAAAAAGAGCTGACAAAAATAAATTTGATTAATTCCAAAATTCTATGATTTCTTTACGAATTATGACCTTTTTGACCTTATGTTTTGACCTTTTACACTTTGTACGACAAAAACGGCCTTCACAGTTGAATATTGTATGTTTTATAGATATGGAACCATATATCACATTATATTTTTAAAAAATTCGCTTCGAGGCGATCATAAACGCAACTAGTGCGATTTGTCACGGCGCCCTGATTTTTAATACCAACCGTTGCACTGAACTCAAAAGTTTAAGATAATATAGAAAGGCATATTTTATAGATTTATTACCGGCAGCTTGCACATTTCTCATGTTTCGAAGAGTTTCACAGAGTGAAGGCAAAGTGGCCGCATTCCCCTTCTCTGATTTCCAGCTTTCAATGATGTTCGTGAACAACCGGTGGGAGGTCAAAGTGCCATTATTGTATAAAATTGTCCA
>JAQFZZ010001005.1:0-13128 GCA_034696405.1 Isotoma caerulea
TTTACATAATCTTGAAAGAAAATATAAACATGTATTCTTTATTTTTGATTTTTGGATATTTCTAGCCTAGAACTGTATAACTGTAATGCCACTAAAGAGTAATGAATGAAATGTGCTCACTTGAGTTATACATACAGAAGTAAACTATATTAAATATTCCAATGATACTAAGATACTAACTTAAATATCTTTTGCAGAATTTTGCTGCGACTTCCTTTCTTAATATGTATTGCATTAATCTTTATCATATAGCATTTTAAAAACAATCGCTTGCTCATTACAAAAAATCTGAAACTTAACCCGTAACCCGACCGATGATTAGCAAAAATTCTCGTACAATAATGAGACATAAAGAAAGTCAAAAGTGGAAAGAGCCTGCCAAAATTTGGATATAGGATTTTAGCGTTCAACTTGAGTTTTAGACTTTTGAACAGTTCCACAAGCATGAGAATATTGGTCTCTTCTGTGATGGGATGATGGGAACTGATAACTAAGAAAGAGGCTTTCAGAAACACAAGTCGAGAGCCAACCATACTTTTCACTTTTACTACAAAGGCAATTGAAATATGCTATGGCGGAGTGAGGATCTACATCTACACACAACTTAAGATTAGCATCCATGCAGTACTATTTGTGATGTGAGGTATCGAGTCTAATATATTTCTATGGAGTCACCTATAAAATCTAAATCGAGCCAACCAAGAAATTCGTGTACCCCAAACCTCATTGACTTGATGATACGAATACGAGGACCTTCCGTACCGTATGTGAGTGAGCCCTAACTAAACCTCGTATATGTATCACTAACTAAAGCCACCTACTACAAGTTGAAATAAGAGAGAAATGTTTATGAAAAAATCAATATTTCTTCAAATTTCTAAATGGAAAGCTAGTAAAAGAGATGAACCCTTGAGGAGGTGAATGTCTTCCGTACAACTTTCCAATTAAGTATTTGTCTCCAAAATGTTTGGCTTACCTGAAATCTGGATTTGAAATCCGGGTTGATTTTCTATTTATTTAGCACTGAAATCCCTGAATTTCCTATGTGGTAGTAGAGTTAGCAGCAAAAGCCCAATAGTCAATAGGGAAGAGTACACTAAAGTAAACTAACACAAGTACAACCAATGCCAATGCTCATAACATCATATCCTATTTCCATGCTATTTCGTCTCCTTCGGTCATTTGGCTTCACTCGTGAAGGCCATAAGACTCTATTGTCCGATGTGTTATTGGATAATCCGGCTCCCTCCATCCGGCCTCCGCTCGGAACAGCCAATTCAGCACAATCCGACTGCATCTGTCAACACTCGGAAGCCAATTGGTTTCAAGCGGGAAGAAACTCTACAGCCGTAGAGTACATGGTAAATGTTTAGCCTCTCTTTATCTTCTCCAGCAGAGGACAATCACCACGTGTGGGTTTTAAATTGAAAATAATATATTATGCAATGCTATCCTTGGACTTGCCCGGATTTCTTTCCAATGATCTGTTCAATGCAATGCAATAAATTCTTGAACTGACTGAAATACGCTTCTGTGTTCTGTCCTGTTTGTGCTGACTACATACTACACTGACCGGACCGATGCACTGATGTGATGATATATTATGAACGAACGAACGATGCTAGAACAAAATCATACAATGCAATAGCATAAATAGTAAACTCCAAAGTCATAATTTGTTCTTTCCGATGCGATGCTTTGTTTTACATATAGATGCAACATTTATTATGCAAATCAAACCCGGATGGTTGTTACTATGTGCTTCGGAAAAGTAAATATCTTGTCAAACCATGTCAAACCATGAATACCAAACTAATTTTTAGTTGTAATTTCCTATAAATACTTGCGAATGCGATTAATAGATGTGCAAATAAAAAAAACTCCATGAATACAAATTAATTTTTCTGTTTGGAATGATACACGCTTATTGTTTAACATTATCTAAATCTTTATTCTATTCTTTGCTTTTGAAGAAGTTTACAAAGTAGACGAAATGTGATTAGATAATAATTAGCATATTTCAATTATTTCATCATTATTGTTGCATTGTTGTAATCAATACATTTTGTCTGTACAATAAAACATATCTACATAGAATCATGTATCTATGAGTTTTTTTGGACGAACACCCTTCCTTTAGATTTAAGAAGACTAGACTTTTAACGAAGCAAAGTTTGGTGTCGATTTTACAGCTAAATAAATCTCAGTGTGATTCTATCAAAAGATAATAAAACAAAGCGAAATTATTACTTATAAAAATCTTATAATTATAAAATTATTACTTATAAAATGGATCTGCATGATAGATGGATATTTTAAGACAATGATAAAATTCGACAAACGGTAATATTCTTTTTAGATATACGCTGGCTGAAACTAATTGCCAATTTATTTGACGAATAAGAAAGATCTACGTCTAAAAAATACTCCTTTCGTTGGAGATTACCCTACCGAGTGCGTTGGTAGGTAAAGCAGTTGACGAGATTCGGAATACGGGTTAACGTTGAGTAAAACGATTACTCAATAAAACTTACTCTAATTTCACTAAAAATAATACTAAATCTACGAAGTATTAGAGGTTAATACATGCGTGGTATGATAATTGGTAGAAGCTTATGTAATATCTGCCTGTCGTCGGTACAGATAATGTCAATTTCTACAAACTTAAGCTACGTTTCAACATTCCAGCAAACAAGTTAACTCATGAAAAACCTAAACTATTGATTGCAAAATTAGGCAACCAAAGCACACATCACAGTTAGTTAAAATTACAAGCACCAAATAAACGAATACAAAATTGATAACATTAAAATGAACGATAAACTCATAATAACTGTTTCCCACTACAAGAATTATAAAACATTATATGCGTGATTAGATTTGAGGATATATTAATATTTTCTCGATTTATGTACAACTTAAAATTTTGATTGTTTCTCGGGTTATGTACAACTTTAAAATTTTGTTTGTAGCCATTTGGTTGTCTTTACAGCACCTACCTGTAGTGTAAACTTTTTGATAATCAATACAAGTTTCTTACAGCATACAGCAATACCATAGACTTAGATGCAAAAAAAATAAATCAACTAACAATTTTGAAAGTGAGTAAGTAATTTGTAAGTCTAAGGCTTCTTTTCAGCGACCCGAGATTTTTCTGCCACCGGATTTGCTTTGGATTCTTTAGCCTTTGTTTCTGCAAGTTGTTGATGCTCAGTTTCTTCTTTGGCGTATGCTTTCAATAATTTGCAGTATCTCATTATGTCTGGCTGCTTAGTGTTTTGCTTATGGAACATTTGAAGACCCATGTCAGTTCTGATGGCGACTCTCAACTTCTCTCTCATTTCCTTTTTCTTCTTTATAACCCGCTGCCGCGATTCCTCTTCGTGTTCCATCTGTCTCAGCTATTAAACCATTTTAATTACTTTAATTACCACTTTTAACAAATCAAACCATCATGAATCGAATTATGCGCTTTGTTTTGTCATTCAAAAACCATGAAATGAGTTCTTACAATGGATTCAGAGTCATTCTTGTCAAGTTGAGCTAAAAGTGCAACAGCCTCTTTTTCGCTGATGTTAGCGTACTGGTCAAAATCATCCTGGACATTTGCGTCTTCAATAATTTTATCAATCATTTTTTCGATTTCAGGATTAGTCTCGATAACGGGCATGTCCTCTACTTCTACCTTTAATTTTCCATGTGGGTCAAGGAATGATTCCAGTTTCTCATTTTCGGCTGGGCGTGTAAGTTTAAGTTTTCTAGATGCTGGCCCCCGAAGAACGTCAATGGTCTTTTGTACATGGTGGTCGTAAGTTCTATGATGATCGGTCATATATCTCGGTTTATGACAATGACCTTGAATAATATGCGTGTAGAGATCTTGAAATACAGCCCGGTTGTGCATAGCAATACGATGAAATTCCACGCAAACCTTGAGTACATCATTTTGTATGCATAAAAGAGCTTTGGGAAATTCAACTTGAAGGGCACTTCCTGTCGAAATTAGATCCGTCAGATACTCCTGAATTCGACGAACTATCATAACCAACACAAATACAATATAAAAATATGTAATTATATAAATAACAACGGATTTGTAGACAAGTAACGTAATTATAGCCGAAAGTTCTTACGTAATAATAGCCGAACTTTATGATTTTCGCTGCCTACATCTAGCACAGTCCTACGAATGATCTCCTTCTCTGGTTCCAACAAAATTCGTCCTTCTAATTCTTTAATCATGCAATCTGACACAACCTTTACTGCTTGTTCGGCTACAAGTTGAAGAACATTTTTTAGCTTCCTAAAGAGTAAAAAAATACCCTTTCGTTAGAAACAGCAATAAGAAATGAATAATCTCAAAAGTCGTAGTAAAATAACTTACGTTTCATCAAATACATCTTTTTTGGTGAGTAAAATGTTTGCGTCTGCCCTTAATTTATCGCGAATACTGTAGCAGTGTAGCAATTGTGGATTAGCTCGCTCTATTAGACTCAGATGGGCATCATCTTCGTGAAAGACTGCTCTCGCTACACTGTAAGTTGCTGTAAATCGAAACAATTAAACTTAATCATTGCGATGTTAAACTATTATGTTAACTATATATTTTTGAAAGAAATATATGAACTTACCATGTGCTACAGCACCAACATAACAAACCCGATTAGTTTCTTCAGCCAAGTTCATGAATCTTGTCCAATCTAAAGTTAGAGTCTAACAAGAAGGACAGAATTTGTTTAAATTTTGAAATTTTTCACACTTTTTAATGATTTTATACTTTTACAGTGTACAGTATTTATACCTCTGGCCATTCATCCTCTTTCCACAGCAAAGTTTCAGCAAAAGCTCGGGCAACAATCATTGATGGAGCTCTATCTTGTATTCTGTGACGTAAGATCCAAGATCTTGTCACTCGTAATGCATCTTCATTAAGTCTGTATTCTATGTCAATGAAATCAGCAAATTTATGTCGTTCATATTCAACACAATTTGTGATGACAGACGGACGAATCTGACTAATGAGAAAATTGGCCATGTCCAACTGCATTTTCTCCATCACTTCTAAAATTGCCTTGAATAAGTCGGACGGTTTCTCCAGAGTTTTTATTGCCAATATCTCCTTATCTCTTACTGGACAGCAGAGCATTCCCAACGTTTCCACCACGAAATCGCTGTATTTCTGTAAAGCCATGTCAAGAAAGATAGTATGGTATACAATTTAACTAAAGTAAGCATACAAACTGCGCATAACCGAAATCTAGATCAACTATACTTTTAAATTAGATAATGATACCTTGACATCGATTGTGTGATGTTTAATTTCCATTAAAATTATTTCTTCATTTAAGAATTCTTCAATTCGCCGACGCATACCATGGTTGTGGGGCATTAGCAATTTGAGTAGAATCTACATTTTCAAGAAATGTTAAGTTTACATTCTAAAATTTATATAATGTAATTTAATTTAATAAATATATATAATATAATAAATATATATAATATATATAACAATGTTTCTTAACACTTACGGCTTTCATTTCTCTGAAAACACTCAAAGCGTGCTTGTGATTAGGTTTTTTAGCAGCCAACGCTTCATCGAAGGTGTCCCAATAGGCTTTCATCATCATTTCACGAACTCGACTCTCAAGGCTATTAAATAATTTTATCATTAGCCATGCAGTTTCATGACTTAAGATACATTGTCAAGGCATAAATTAAAATGTATGCATTAATTTAATCGTACTAAACATACCTGTCATCTACTGGAGTATACCGTTCCAAACGGAAGTCATGATTAATGCAAATTTCGTGCGCAAGTTGCATATTAGTAAATCCATTCATAGCCTGTATCAATTCATCATGCGGAACTCTCCTGGGATTTGGACCAGCAATCTGGAATTCAGGATGCTTGCGAAGAAATTCTGTCGAGCGAGTAGTTTCTGGATGCTTATCATAAAAATCTTTTGTGGCTGACTTCACTTCGGTTTTTTTAAAGCAGTTGACTTCTCCGGTGGCTTTTTGGAACTCACTTTGAAACAAAAGGAAATGAAAGTTGACATTTAAAGAAAACTATAAACACAGCTAGTTCAGATAGGAATCAAAATAATAATGTGGAATATTACGCTTCTTGGGTCAATCTGTCTGCAACCATAGCCCTTTTCCTTGTCTTTTCCTCAAATCGCTGAACAGGTCGAACTGCATCTGCCTTGCATTCAGGTGCTAGTCTCGTAGGTTGGCTAAGATATTTTGGATCATGATGGTCCAAAATCGGAAGACAGCACGGGTCATTTGCACGATCGCACCCAACAAAGCAGTCATCTTTAGGCTTTGGTGCCAAAATAGGCATTTCCTGATCCTGTTCAGGTAATTCTTCTGGATTTTCGTTTTCCATGTTAAGGACCTCGGCCTGATAAACGTAATAAAGTAAACCTATTTATAACGCTTAAAAATCAAATGTTTTACTTTTTCACATAACCTTTGACTCGTCTTGACCAAATGAATCCTAAATGCGAAATGGAAAATTACCATGACAAAAAGCGATTAAAAACTTTTTTATTTTCATTCTGTCATCATCATAAAAATATTGTCTTAAAGTCTCATGTATATCTTTCTCACCCCCACTTACTTTGGTCTAATACGCAGTAAGGCTACCCACACAATAATCTCATCACCTTTTCGTTGTCTCTTTTCTCTATTCTCATAATGATGATGATATGGACTTCAACGAGCAATGACCAACACAATGTTTGCTTATTCATATTCACATACACGCTGCATATTCTATCTCCATATCATTTGTTATTGTTTGCTTTTACACATATTTAACTTCTTCCTAATAATGTTAATTATCGATCACGATGACAAAGAATGATATTTTAATACGTAGCAGTAGTATTGTTTGTCACTCACTTATCATACTTATCATATCATACACTCCTCACTCAAAAGAGCTACAACAATGATCAGAATGACTTGGGACAAGTTGAATAAGGAAGTTAAAGTTCATGAACTTTAGAGCTATAAAAATATGACTCAATAAAGCGTAATTTCTGCAAATTATCGTTTATCTTATGGTCTATTTAATACAATTAAAAATCGTCTCTCTTACCTGCTTAGGGTCTGCCATGTGTTAAAGTAATTCCTTCTTGATCAAACAACCCTTGGAAAATGGAATTTCCAATGTATTGATAACCTTTGTCCTCAAAAATCTTCACCCTTCTTTCTTATCTCTCCGTCTAGTCTGTTAGTTATCCTTGACTTACACACTGTCAGCTGTGATTTATTTTCCCGAAACAACCTGACCTCAATTTTTCACGAAGATTTTTGGACGATGAAGTAGGTCACAGTCAGGCAGGCGTCAGCTCTTGTATCTACAAATGACAAGGAAAGACAATTTAGTACTGACACAAAAATTTGGCAAAAAGGAGAGCTATAAAAATAAAATAAAATCCTAATTAATTTTATTTATTTACTCTGCACTTAGACCACAAACCGACCACTAATAAGTGGTCGATAATAAAATGTCAGAATTCACCATTGGTAACGAGAGCAACGACATCATTTTATGCAAGCAAAAAAAGTGCTGGAAAATTATAACTTACATAAAGAATGTACTGAGACGTATAAGCAGTGATTGTAAAAGATGAGACAATTTTGCATCAATATAGTAAGATCGGATTTGAAAGTAGGGCAAAGCACAAAGTCAAGTTAGTGAAAAATCTTCATCCTCGCACCTACCTTGACTTGACTTCTCTCTTGGTCCTTCTGTCTGAATGACTACTGGACGATACAGAATAATAATTAAAAATAAACTTTAGAATGACGAAAATTTTAAAAAGATTAATAATGACAAATGACGAGTTAACTCCAAGAGTGTAACATGAGACAAGAGCTATTAAATGATTACAGATTATTATGGATTATGGAATGGATTGGCAAAATGACAAAAAAAGGTGATAAGGAAATGAGACTTACCACAACTTAGGAGTAGAACTACAATGTTCAAATCTATTCAATACTATTTGCAATTCACACAATTCCAAAAATAAAATATACAAAGAGAGAAGAGTTGATTTTTTGCATATTTCTTTCTAATCTTTTTTGTGCTACTATTGCCTTTTAAATTGCTGTCTCTTTGCTCCCTATCAACTTCGTAGAAACTGTCTATATAGATAGGAAATACCAAATGGGAACTGCAGGCAACGCAAAACCAATGTTACAAAGGATTAGCAAAGTGTGTACTGTACCCTACTCGTTACAAAATAAAACCATGAATTGCGAAGGTATTTGCTTGCTGCGTAATGTTTTGATCTCTATAGCCTATGTTTACATCGCATCGATGCGATGCAAAATGCAAAGTCTTTTTCACAGATAGGCCATACATAAATTCCATTAATAATTTTGAATTTCTTACATTTTTTGCACTTCAGTTGAATATGATTTCTAGGAAATTTTTATTCATTTAGAGATTTAAATTTCAAAATTGCGCATCTTAAGTAAAAAGCATTCTCATTATCGAAGCAATCTTGAAGTTATATGCTCAAATACCTTTACATTCTTGCTTTTAGTACGTAACTTTAATTTTTATCTCATAATTTTTTTGTATGAAATATTACATCTCAAATCTCAATTGGATAAAAACTAATATTTAAGCGTTAAGTTACGCACGTACTTTATGAATCGATTGAACACGAGCGTAGTGACAGTGAGAGTTTATATAGTTGAGTGTGCTCTATAAAAAACAACGTAAAAAAGTATCACTGCTGTGTTGTGTATTTGTTTACACGGATCAGCTGAGATACACTTGCCAAAAGCATGCTCAGACTTTAGACTAACCATATGATAATGATAATGATTGGGAGACAAAGTAGGAAGAGGAAACACCTTCAGTTTAGACCAAAAACAGTGTGCAATGCAATTGTAATGTAATACGTATAAAGTAATTATCAATTACCAATATTGCTCTCAAAATGGCAATGTAATAATGATAGCAGCAATATAAACACAAAACCTCTTGTTCACTCCAATTAAATTTTTGTATTGTATGCAACACAATAAGTAATAGTCTCTTTCAAGCCAATTGCATGTTAAACTGTTCAAAAGCAATGATGAAGAATAAGAATTGTGTCCAATCCAAAGTGTGAAGTGGTAGGTAGGATGGATGGGTTAAGTTAAAACTTACACTAAATCCTACTGTTTTTGCCCTTGCCAAAGTCAGCCAAACCGAAGTCTTTTCTGTTGATGTTGACACTTAAAATGTTGACGCTGAGCCTGTTTTTTTTTCTCTTAGCTCGGGACCCGGGCAATACCTGCTCCAAATAAATTATGAGCCCTTCGCTTTTGTACTAGTACTATATTTTCATAATCATCTAATTCACACTAGTATACTAGTGTGAATTAGATGATTATGAAACTATTTTTCTATTAAAAATCTAAACATTTCTAGGTCTCAACTTCCCCACCCAGAACCTATTAACTAAAAACGCAAAGAGTAACTACACAGCAACCTTTCTCTCGAATGTAATTCTGTCGAACTCTGCAGCAATTAATTAGCCCTTTCTGCTTCTCAAATGAACAATTTACAGTACATGTAAACTAAAACTTCCTGAACACGGTAGCATGATGTTCAGGTTACCGAGCATTGTGCTCTTAATTTCTTAAGTTTCTCACTTAAGTGAAAGTGAAAACGTATGAAAAACTTAGCTATATACTTATTGTTGTTAATAGTCCCACTGCCCTAGAGTACCAGAGGTATCAAAATTCTTCCTTTTATATAAATTTTAACCAGCTTTCGCTGTTAAATATTATGCCAATTTTTCATAGAAGCATCCCAGGAGCGTTAGAAAACTCTTCTTTTCATAATGTAATAGTTTGGTTGGACAAACTTGGATGGTTTCATTTTAAAATTTTAAGCTCTTGAGATCCGGCCTGGGGGAATTTTGCCAAAATTGGAAATACTTGTTAAAAATAAAATCGTATAAAGTTCATGACATTATGACAAGATAAATAAGAGCACATAGTGACAACATCATCTTTGTTTCTAACAAATTTGGTGCTGTTGAATGAACATAATAATAATATAGGAAAATTCGCTCTTAATAATTACGCTACGATTACGATAATATTTATCAGACTTTGATGAGCTTATATCATATAAAGCTAGACTATTTTAACAGTTTTATATTTGATATTGAGGATAGGTTTTAACTCTTAACATTTTCGCAATATACTGTCCTGTGTAAATCGATAAAGGAAGTAAGAGAATTTCAATTAGACATTAACATTCTATTTATAATTTCATTTGTGTACTCACAAAGTTGACTGACTGAAATCATGTGAAAATATTGTAAAAATATCTGTTCATGTACTTAAAAATAATACAATTTGAAATTAGAACAGCCATTTATTATTTAAAAATTAACCAATATTTATCTATCTAATGGTAATTATAGTTCTAGCTTAATGGATAATGCATAGGATTATTTATTATAAAACAAATTTTATTTGTTTTTATTAAATAAAAAATGAGTATTTAAAGCCAAAAAAAGCACTACAACAGTTATATTTGATGCTGTGAAGCCAAGTACAAGTGAGCTGGTAAAATATTATAGTTCAACTTTTTAGTTCTTCAATCACAAAATGGCTAAGTCCCTAAAAGTCCAACCTGGTGATCTGGTTAGGATCGTAGCACCCGGAAGCAGTGGAGAAGTGGAAAATCTTCCACTAATTAAAGCATATGTAGAATCGCTTGGTCTGGTAGCTCAAATAAGCGATAATATATACGGCCCGCCAGATCCCTTCTACTCAAACACTGATGAATTCCGAGCAAACGATTTGATATCAGCCCTTACTGATGACAACTGCAAAATTATCTGGTGCATTCGAGGTGGAATTGGGTCCATACGATTGGTACCTTTTCTTGAAGCACAGCTTCCAGCAGAGCCCCCGGCTCCTAAAATATTAATTGGGTTCAGTGACATTACAGCCCTTCATTTGTATATAATTCACAAATACAACTGGCCAACCATACATGGTCCTACACTGGAGGCTATCGCAACGGGAATTTATGACCCTGATGGTCCATCAATTGAGGCATTGAAGAACCTTCTTTTTCAAACTACAAATAGAATTTGCGAGCCAGTTCTAACCCGCTTGGATGCAAATGGTCCGATTGGAATCATTAATTCGCAGGTAACTGGAGGTAACATGTCTTTGGTTGGAAACACTCTGGGAACCGACTGGCAGATTAAAGCAGTTGGAAAAATATTATTTTTTGAAAACACCCGAGAAACTGGATTTGATTTAGAAGGACAACTGAACTGGTTTGTAGCTGCAAATCTTTTCAATGGTGTGGCAGCGGTCGTTTTTGGAGATTTTACAGAACCAGATGACCCAGACTTGATTCGCTCAGTGATGCAAAAATTTGCCGATTCTGTTAACTTTCCTGTTTTCGTTCTTGAAGGTATTGGCCATGGCTTGGTTAATTTTCCGTTGCCACTAAATACCAACGCACAAATTCAGCTGGAAGATTCATCATATTTGCTTTGCGTCTACAATACTGCTTAAGATTAGCTTGAGAGCTAACTGGAATCCAATAGTTATGGTGGTTATCTAATAACAATTCCTTAAATTTCTGTTTTTCAATAATTTTGTCTGCATTTCAAAAACGTAAATAAAAAAATATATAAGCATTAAAATGAAAAAAACTTGTAGAAAGATTCCGTAGCAAATCCTTGAATAGCGTATTATTTTGAAAATAATAGCAGTTAGGTAACTAAAATTTAGCATAATTTTAATTTAAGAGTTGTATAATTTAAAAACCTACTGTGCAGCTTGGTGGACCATGCGCCAATGATTTAAGTTATAGTTTGAAAATGCTTTTCAAAACGTATTGCTGCAAACATGGTGCAAGCTATTGAAGTACCCAAATCAATCGAATGATTGATATTTCATCTTTTACTTGATTTTTTCCATAAAAAGAACTAATAAGCTGCCTAAAACTTTAAAGCAACTTCATGAAAATAATAATTTAAATACATCGAAGTTCAAAATTGTAGGGAGGACAATTCTAATCTTGCATTATCTTCCCTGTCCATGCGGTAGTTGCTGTTGCGGTTATGGTTGAAACGGTTAAAACCATTAGCCCTTCAGAGTCCCGGATGCGTGGTTGACAAACGGTAAATTAAGTCGGGTAATAATTGGAGAATGGTATTATATTAATTGGAAATTCAATTGTCCAAGCATATAGTAACCTATGTAGGTAATTTTTTTAAAATAAATCAAATCAAATCTCTAATGTCATGAGTCTTGGCTCTAAAAATGACAAAAAATACTACCGAGGTAAATATTATGAAACCCGTGAATCGGTTGAATTTGGCTGCGTAAATCTATTTTTGACTTGATTAATTGATTTGCCAAATTTTAACTTTAAATGCGGAGCGATAGTTAATTTTAGAGAACATTATTTCACACATTATTTACTCACTACTATTCATAACATTTTTATTGGGTACCCTTTCTGCATGCAAATTCATGTAAGTAATAATTCTATACAACTGCAAAAATCTTACTCATCATTAACTTTTGTACCTAACACATTGCAAAGTAAAAAAATCTTTTGGGAGGCTTTCTAGTTGTCATTATGAACAGCATTATATTTATTAAAAGAAATATGTTGGCGAAATCAAATGTAATACTACCTAGATTTTTATTCATATAAAGGCACAATATAGATAACATACATTAATTTTAAATCATTGAAGACTTTTGTTATGCTATTAATTTCAAAGTATAAAAAATTTTGAAGAATTGAAATAGAATAGAAAAGGACTCTTGATCGCATGGAATACTTGAATCAATGACTCGATAATAATTTATAATTGATGCATGAAGGTGAAACGGTGAGACCAGATAAATTGAGTGATTCTATGTCAAAGCCGAGAACTAGACTACAGACCTCGTTAAAGTAATGTTAGTATTGATTTCATAAATAATTGCAAGAATATTTTTTAAACACAAGCCAAGACTAGTTTCGATATGTTAGAACTTCCACGTACACATAATTGCAGTGCATCTAAAGTTGTTTATTTTCAATCAACCCTAATCATGTAAAACAGTACAATAAGTACA
>JAQFZZ010001006.1:0-13128 GCA_034696405.1 Isotoma caerulea
TTTCAAATAACCCCAAATGGTTTCAAATAGCCCAGAATAGTTCTAAATAGTCCCAATAGTTTCAAATATGCCCAAATTGTTTCAAATAGCCCCGAATAGTTTCAAATAGCACAGAGTAGTTCTAAATAGTCTCAATAGTTTAAAATATGCCCAAATGGTTTCAAATAGCCCCGAATAGTTTCAAATAGCTCAAAATGGTTTCAAATAGCGCAAAACGGTTTCAAATAGACCAGAATAGTTCTTAATAAACTCAATAGTTTCCAGTAGCCTCAAAAAGTTTCAAATATCCTCAAATAGTTTCAAATATCCCCAAATCGTTTCAAATAGCCCCAAATCGTTTTAAATAGTCTAAATGGTTTAAAATAAGCCCAAATAGTTTCAAATAAACCGAATGGTTTCCAATAGTTCAATAGATAACTGACGATACTTTTTTAGAGCGTTGTGAATGGTTTATTTTTGTTAGACTCGTTAGGTCAATATGACCCTTGGTATTGCAATTCAGCGTGCTACGACAAATCGCACTTAACGCGCTTACGAGGGCTTCTAAGCGCACATTACATACAAATATATGATTTCATATCATCAAAACTACAGAAATTCATTTGTGATTATTGTTTTTGCCCTACGAGGTCGAGAAGTTTACAAATTGAGGTCAAAATTTAATAAAGGTCAATTTTCAAGTTTTATATATTTGAATAGTTCTTGACGAGTGGAGCAATATGAGATAGGTCACTAATAGTCTAGGGTGAGCTTTAAGGTCACAAAATGAGGTCAAACGTCAAATTTTGAATTTTTTAATATTTTGACAGATCACAAAGAGTTGGTCGAAATTAGATTTGACAGACATTCGAAATATCGTTTCTAAATGGGGCATTGTTTGAAAGTATCAAATCAAATACAATTCCAACGTGAACCTCCCGCTACTTGGTTGCACCCGTATTTGATATGGTTGATTTGTGTTAGAAAAGAAGGACAATTTAAATGGGTTTACTATTATTTATTTTTCAACTTCCTAGTATATGAATATTAGTGACACTAGTAGTTTTTATCTTGAAGCTTTTCTATTATCCAAGGACCTATCGGCAAGCATTAAGTATTTATTTTTGTCCCTTAGCGGTTGTTATTTTACTGTTTTAGTAATACCAAGCGGTATTAGACAACTTTGTTATACCCTGGCTTCAATTAAAAAGTATCACATCATTAACTTTGGATTAAGAACTACAGTATCCATTTACTAAATCAAAGTTATAATATCCTCACCGAGTTCCAACTCTTCGGCCGGCCTCGTTTCCCACCTTGTTAAGTATCTGGCGAGTTTTTATTCATTTTGATATAAAGGGAAAACGGGTTTTTCTTTTTGAAACACAAATCTCTTTAATTGATTTAGCTAATCCTGTCCCTATTACCGGAGAATGGGCCTCCTTTCAAGCAGCTCTCGAAAAGTCGCATCAGCAAAACGTTCAGCTCTCTGCTGCGTTCATTTCGCTAAACCATAAAGCGATAGTAATACTAAAAGAGTTAAAAACCGTGGCGGAACTATAAGCTGCGACCCACGAAGATTTGAAGGTCTTGGACAAGAAATCCGTGGGTTTTTTAGCGAGTCCAAATCTACTACTTGGCCCCTCCAATGTTACAGTTCCCGTTGTGGCGGCAGTCCCAAACCCAGTAGACCCAGTTTTGGCTCTTCCTACTGCCAAGGATAGTCCTGCCGGAAAATTACCCCTTGTGTCACGAAAGACCACTGCTATTACCCCTAATCTTAATGTTCCGGAAACCATTTCCTGTAATCTGGGGCAAAATCTAAACAGTAGTGATCACCGAATTGTACATTTGGCCGTCCCTTATCTTCCTACTAGCGGTCAGTTCGAATCGACCACAGGTAACTCTACCGAGACGCCGAACAACAGTCCAACGGAACAACGTGTCGGCGGTGTCGCGGAACCTATCCCTGACAACGTTACAGAGATCACGAGCTGCGATTCCGCAGAAACCCTTTCCGCGAAGCCCACCGAAATTTCACTTTCCCGGGATCCGGACTCTAATTTGGAACCCGTACACAGTCAACCCGGACAGAAAACAATAAGCTCCCCTAGTAAATCAACATGTACTGTCCCCCCTAACAAATCGGACCGATCCAGTGGCAATAGGAAGCGCTCAACGACTCCCGGTGGAGTATGGAACTCTGATAACAGCTTTCACTGCAAAGACTGAGGTAAGTTATCTATCTATATTATTACTAATAATCCTAGCATTGTTTTCTAATTTTATGCGAAAAACAGTATGGGAAATGGAATAATTTCTCCTCTACTTTTCCTCATTCAACTACAATCTCTCTCCTTCCTATCCCTAGATTATCACTTCCAATATCCTACTTCCGCTTTCAAGACGCACCGTTTATCATTCCATGACGTCGCCCCCAAACATCAAGTGAGATGTCCAGTGAGTCCTTGCCCTAAGCTATTTGTCAAAGGCCGAGAATACGCTCGTCACGTGAACGATGTTCACGTGAAGCGAAACCCCAGTCTCCGTTTCTCGAGTTTCCGGAAGTCCATACCTCAAGGATCTCCTCTACTCCAAACTGCCCCAGAGGAACAAACTCCCAGAAGAAGACCTCGGGAAACTGACGTTTCCCCCTCTATCCAATCTATAAAAACTCGAGAGTTGGCAGTTCTAGGCCTGAGCCAGATTTAGGGGTAAAAACTGTCAATTTCAGCTCCCCAATTCAAAATGTTCATACTATGGAGACTTCAATTAAATCCGAATCGTCTACCGAGGTACTACCCTTGGATCACCAATATGGACTGTATCGTGATCCTAAGGATCGGAGTCGATCCGTATCCCCTGTAATGTGAGTGTGTATAAATGGTTCGTTGCGTTCTTGGTTTTTGTTCCTAATTTCTATCATATGGTCTTTCTGTTTGCTTATATTATATATATATATATATACATATATATATATATATATATATAGATATATATATATATAGAACAAAAGCAATCTGATATTTATATATTTAATTTTTTTGATAGACATTCTACGTATGCAATTTTGAATAAATGAATCAATAAAAACTAGCCATTTATGCAAAAAAAATTCTGAATTCTCCTATTTTAATTTATTGAAAACTTTCAATATTTCACTGAGAATTATATCTATGTATAAGTATTTGAACCTTCATATCCCACATTTAGAATTATGCAATTCTTTCCATCTGTTCTGTTCTTATTTTTGTTGTGACATAATTAACCATATCAACATTACCTTATAAAATCAATCCCGGTGAAATAATTTTAATAAGTCTGACGTGCCTTATGTATTTACTTTTTAACTTGAGAAAGGATAAACTATTTCTATTTTCTGAAAATGTTATCTATGTAAACATCCTCAGTCAGGTAAAGTCGTTACTAAAAGATTTTAATTATATAATAAATGTATGAGATTGGCATTTGTACTTGAATCGAGACGTTATAACACGTTAAGTTAATCTTTAGGAATTATATCTAAATTTTTGATTGTGAAGAAAGTTTCAAATCCTTACGTTGAAATTCGTTTTAGTTACGAAGGTTTCCAATTAAGACCTTTTCTAATATTCAAGGATTGTTTTATCGACATATTTGGTGTGAAATAAATATTCAGTTTTTACCGGATAGAGAACTGACCAAATGTGATTTTTAAGAAAAAAGGAAAACCGTATTTTATGGTTTAAATGTGAACATACTTTGTCAAAACTAGGTTGCCCTTTTTATTTTCCTACCACTACACACCCTAATGTGTCCGTCCAACTTTTGCTTGTATGGATTAAAATCGTTCGCAGTCATTGCTGTTATGATTCATATTGATTCGTTTATAACTACATGTGGCAAACTATCGGATTGCTTGATAGTAATTAACATAATTCTAATAATAACACTTCTTGTAATGGTATTTTCAATATCCCAATTCTGTTTACTTATGCTTAATACTCAAAGTGACACTCGGTTGAATTCAAAATTTACTGGGCATAGGAATTGATTTTTTTAATGATTCATTTCTTCTCAGGTCCATGAGCCTTTTACTACAATATGCATGTCCTCCAATTCCAATATTTAGTCGCGTAATACTTTCTTTACGCTACCAACTGGGTTTTCTATATTAAAATTAACTTCGCCTATGCCTATCTATTTTTAGATTTTATATAAAAATCATAATGTTGTTCAGCAATCAAATAATTCACTATTTTTGTGTTCACACCTTAAAATTAATCCATAACATTTGACCTTCTCTTGTCTCTGTCATATCTTCATTATTATGCCTGCACATTATTTTAACTATACCATCTCACTTCTTGTCCCTGATCACGATGCAGTACACACGTTAAAATAAAATCAGTATCCACTTACAGCCATACAGACAGTGTCACCCACTTACAGCCATAATTAAAAGCGCAAACTTATCTTTAGAATTACCGATTCGATTAGCCTTTTATTTTTACTGTTCTGTCTTAACAGTCCCTTATTTCTTTTGAAAATTAAAACTAACTCATCAGACCCTATCTATCATTTTAGCTAGTGTAAAATGGTCAGAGCGTACAGTTCGAAAGGTCTTATCTCTTATACATATTTTTCCTCCTTCCATACCTTGATTACTCACATTTGCTATTGTGTTTCTTAAGGTGGACCGCTCCGCGGTTGTCATAATTAACATGTAAATTTACTACCCATCTATCGTTTCCTCAATTTTAACAACGGTTAAGCTGGTAAAGTCGGTTAGAGATACTCGATTCAAATTTCTAGTGGGGGGAATTTTTTTTCAGAAAGGGTGCGGTTGTTTTTGATGATGGGGCAACCCCACGATTACCCCGCATCTACACCAGTGTCGCGGGTCACCCCTTGGGGGTGGAGTTAAGCATGCGCCCCATTTCAATCAAGCTCGTTTCTACAATTTACCATGCTATGGATTATCTACAAGAAATCGTTAGTCCGCAACAGGCGGTTAGCGCGGTGTAAGCGTAGTTCGTATGCTCCACCTTAGCCGGATGCAATTATCAATTATGTGTCAATTTTTCTTACCTTGGTCTAAGTCCGTCTGGTCTTTTTTTGTAAATAAAACACTGAACGATTTATGTTGAAAAGTAAAAGACGTTTAGGATTTATTTATCAAGAATGACACAGAGTTTCACCACGACAATTAACACCGAGTTCCGGGGTGTTACCGTTTTACTCTAATTATTATAGTTCGTATCTTCTTAACCCAAAAGAATTTGATTTGAATCTTATGAAGATTCCTTGTCTCCTGTAGAGCACTACAAATTCTCTTATTATCTAATCTGTATGTGTACTAAATAATGATTGAATCGAATGCTTAAACAATTTGAACTCAAGGTTTTTTAAAACACTTGTGTCAAGTTAAAAGAGAGAGTTGAGACTGGCGAAAAGAGCCCTGAGCAAATGAACTGAAGGCTCTTAAATACTACTATCTCGGTGGTTAGCCTCCGACTCTGGTGATTGGTGGAATACCGCGGTGGAGGATGTCTTCTGTGTCGGTGTCCAATCCTGTCTTTGCTCCTGCTTTTTTAACAAGTGATAATAACCACTTGTTCCGCAGCTACGGACACTTGTGTGTTTCGTTGGACTGTTATCTCGAGAAAGGTTGAGAACTTTCTCGTAAACATTCTGTCTTGACGTTAATGGTTTTGTCTAACATGGCCGGGGTGCCCACGTGTATAGTAACCAGGTAATAAACCCTGTGGACTTCTGCCCTTTTCTAAGAACAACGTTTCTTTATTTTATCGAGCGAGTCATTAAAACTGCTCGTGTAACTGTCTCACTGGGGCCGTTACAAAATTGGGCTAATACTCCTTGCTAAGCACTTAAATCCGTAGTACGCTGTGTGTCCGGTTGATAAGATTTAAGACCGTTCTTTATCCTCGGTCCCTCTGACTTGGGAGAGTAAAACTCTTTCCCTTAATCATCCTCTCAACCCGTGTCATCGGGTAGCTCCCGTAGTCCTTGTTGATTTCCATCCGAGGGTTGGTACAATACCGCCGCGGTAAAATGTTGTTACCAAACCGCTGCGGTTCCAGCGGTTATGGGCGGTCCCGTGACAGAAGCTTATCTGTTCATTAGAGTTCCCAATCGTCAAGGAGTTTAATTATTAATTCCAATTCCAGTTATAAAACCGTGGAATTAATTATACGATAATTTTCAAAAATTGTTTATCTTCAAATTACTAGCAGCTAGTCATTGTTAAGTATTGGATTGGACAAACACAATTAAATTTAGTGTATTTACTGAATACAATTTTTAATCAAAAATTTTAAAATAGCACTGATTCAAATAAGAAAGAAAATTGACCGTATTGACTTCAAAAATGTTACATGGATTGAAGTTTCCGAAGTACGAATATATGAAAAAATATTTACTTACTTCACAAGAGTTGTTTTTGCCTTTCCTGTCATTTTGAGGATGAATTCCTGTTTCGAAAAAACATTCGTATATCAGAAAAGTAAAAGACAGGCAAATGCAATAATTGAAAATTGTCTGTAAGACTTACCTTGAATTCTGTGAAATGTATAGTTGAATGTCTTGTAGGTTAGCACTTGAAATTATTTGAAATTTTATAAGTATGTTTATGTTACTTAAGCATAACAAAAAGAGATGTTCTCGAGTTGGAATTTGAAAAAATTATGATTTGCTTTCAATTTGGAATGGTTAATGAAACATATACAGAAATGAAATTTTTACGTTAAAAGGTTATAAATTATTGGTAAATTACCAATGAGTCATTCAATTTACTTCCCGACATTACGGCAAGTCATCTCATGACAATGAATAGAACATTGTATATAAACCTTGAAAGAATCAGTATTTCAATATAGAATTTAACAGAGATTCGTAATCACAGATAAAATGTTAATTCTATTAAGCGTATATAAATAAATCATATTGATTTTGCTACAATTTTCGATTTCTCCATGAATGATTCAAACTTATAAGTAAGTTAGTGACAGTAATTAGTGTTTTTGAGGTTAAAACTAAATATTATATGATAAAACTTTAAGGGTTGGTTGCACATTTCATTAGAGAAGTTCATAAATTCAGCAATTGTTTTTTAATGAATAATAATTTTGTTACTTTTTCAATTTTCAATGGGTCACTCTGGCTTATTAGTAAATTTATCAGTTTGATTATATGTGGTCAAAATAATCAATTTTGCATCGATTAATTGAAACCCTTGAGATCAAAAATTACATATATACTTTGTTATCGTGTCTGATTGACAAAAGTGAAAAGTGACTGTAAAAGTAACAGTAGGTTTGAGAGTAAGGTTATATTTTCAATATTATTAGCGTGCAATAAAAATCAAAAATCTTTGATAAAAATTTGTTTTATAAGTATTAATAATAATTTCAGCTGTTTTGACATCAAAACATTTCTTTTGATTATAAAAATTCTGAGCGTAAAAATTAGACAATTCTTGTTTAGAAAATCTCACGAAGTGTGAGCGCAATAACTAAAATTGCAGCAAATTTGCCTTTCTATCATTAAATAACAAAAACATTGTGAAGTCATAAACTTAATTTATATTTCAATTCTAAAAATCGAAAAACCGATAAAGCTTTGGACGTGCACAACTAAGTTCGAAAATGTCAAATTAGACTATTCTCGTTTAAAAATCTCATTAAGTGTTTCTCATATCGTACGTGCATAAACTAGAAGTGAGCGCAATAACTAAAATTGCTTACAAAAGCCTTTCCGCCATTAAAAAACAAAAACATTGTGAAGTCATAAACTTAATTAATGTTTCAAATATAAAAATCTAAAAACTGACAAAGCTTTGCACGGCCATTCTTGTTTAAAAGTTTTAAACGAATTCGAAGAAGTTCAACATTGGAACATAAGAAAAGACGACAGTTTAACCTGCATAAATTTTTAATCATATATGGAGCAACTGCAAGCTTTAGGTAATTCATTTTCATTACACTCTGTCTTATATCGTTTGAAAGTGATTTTTATACACAAGACTTTTTATGGGTAGTTTTTTTTAAACAAAAAAAGTTGCAGCTCATTTTTCGATTCATCCACCAACTTTCATAAGTCGCGGTGGAATGCATAAAAATAAATGTGACAAGAAAATTGGGTTAGGAAAATTTGGAATGCCGCTTTCTGTTTAAGGTAAGCTCATTTTGATTTTGTGATAGGATACATGATGTACGTGCAAATAAAATTGTAAAATATAACTGCTATTTATAATTAAACAAAGATACGCATTATTACCTTTTCCATGTTGAATTTCACTTTGAGAATCAGATATATTCCATCTAGCAACCCTCTTTGCTTTTGCACTAGCCTCATTGTCCTTTTGTCGACGGTCCTCTTCTTGTCTGCAAATTAAATGAAATTTATTTTGTAATAATTGCACTTGGATAGTTTCAGTAATTTTAATAAATTGAAATCTTAATTGGACTTAAATAATATATAAAATAGGGTCAAAGGAAAAGTAACATTTTGGTTACCTTACAAGGCGATGGGCTTCAGCATTTGTCTCTCTTTCCTTTTCACGGCGCTGCTCATCTCGTCTTTAAATTAAAGTAATAAATATTTCATTTTTACATGCGCGTGCAGTTTATATCTAATAGTAAGTTTAAAAATTATCCTTTTGCGTTACCTAGCAACCCGCATGGCTCTTGCACTAGCCTCGTTGTCTTTTTGTCGACTATCCTCTTCTTGTCTGCAAATTAAATTAAATTAATTTTTTAGGAATTGCACGTTCATAGTTTCAGTAATTTAAATAAATGTATTGAAATCATAATTTGACTAAAACTATTTTTAAAATAGGGTCAAAAGGAAAGTAACACTTCGGTTACCTAGCAACGCGATGGGCTTCAGCATTTGTATCTCTTTTCTTTTCAAAGCGCTGCTCATCTCGCCTTAAAACTAAAAAAACAAAAATAACCGGTCGGCGGTAACTTTTTATTCTTTACGGCATGACTCGACAATTTTGTCTTTACGTGTTTTATTTAGATCAACTAATTTATGTTAACCATTTTGGGATTGTAACAATGTGCTTGTATTGTATCGTATGTATTTTGAGGGATGAAGTTATGATGATGCTATTCTCAGCATCTTTTGAGGGATGAATATGCGGTTGGATGACCCAGAAATGACGGTACACAATAATAAGCGTTCGGAGAATACACAAGATTAACTGTACTGCTGTTATTTACACTAGAAATGGTTGTATTCAGGAATTCATACACAAATAAAAATACGATCGGCAGCGTATTACAACTCGATGCTCTCGGCTTGGCTCCTCCACTCTACCTGTTGACTCCTTGGCCCCTGCTCTGCTACTAACTCATAGTTGGGACTGAGATGCGAGAGTCATCAACTGAGACTAGTGCAATGCAATGCACACTAACACTGACTACTACTAACCACAACCAATATACACATACCTTGTACTTTTCATGACATGAAATATACTATAATACACACTATCCCACAGGGTACCTCCCCTTGATTATCTTGGTCCCCAAGATAAAGGATACAAAAAAATAATACATCATACATCGTAATTAAACTTATTCTTTAGGAAATCGGCATAAGTCGCAGATGAGATGTCCGGTAGAGAGAAGTACGGATGTTGAATTCTGTTACTTTTGACGATCTTTGCGTTGTTTGCACACGTGGAACTGGCATCGGTTCTCCCATCTTGGACGGAGTTTGCGATGTCACCTTCGTCTGTAGCTGAGAAGAACAACATAGAACTTGGACACCTGGTGTTTAGCGTAACGGAAGCGCTGGAAGTACGGACTGGGAAGTGTCTTCAGATTGCGATGTTGACACAACTGGAAAGACTGGCTGAGAACGAGTGTCGACTTGGATTTCCTGAATGACCTCTGCGTATGTCGGCAAAGTCGTAGTTGGTTTTTCAGTTTCCTGAACGTCTGTCATATCCACATTGAGTTTATCCTGGTCATCAGTGTCCTGAAGGATTATTTCTTCCTCTTCCTCGATGGTCATCAGGTTAGGTTTTTTTGTACATCTGAAAAACAACAAAAAAGCAAGTATTAAATCCGGTTTTTGAATTTTAAATATCATACGGCATAAGTACATCGTCGTTATATGATATTAATTTTTTACTAGGAAAATTTCTTGAAATCACAAGGAGAATACCGGTTCGGCTTATTTCTAACTCTTCCATTTCTTCGAGGTAAAAAATATTGTAGATCTGAATTATACTCATCATTTTTTGAGATATCAATTTAACTATTCTCTTCTACTTCTTGACCTACAGAATTACTTTCCGTAGCTAAATTGTCCATGGAAATATTATTTTCACTATCTAGCGAAGAATTTCTTAGTGAATTGTCATCTATCTCTGATTGAAAATTCAAAATATTCGAAACTGAAGGTAGCGGGTTCCCTACTCTTTGTGAGCTTGAACTTTTCGTATAACTATCTTAACTATTTTGAGTATTTACACTGTTTGTGTTATCTTTTGGAGTACGTCTTTTTATGAAATATTTTTCATCGGCACTTTTTGACTGACGTATACATTTTCTTTGATGGAAGACCTTTCCATAAATTTCCGAAGACTGATTTGAATATACTGAACTCAAAAATGGATCGTTTCCTTTATAATCTTTATCGGCTTGTAAACTATTATTTAGTCGTCCTCTTTCTACTTGGCTATCGTTATAGATTATTCTAACGATGGTATTTTTAAGTTCACTGACTTTAAGTGACGGCGGCTCGAAATACTGAATAATTTTCGGCTTATTTTGACTAGTATTGACTGTTTCGTAGTGGTCATTAGCATCTTTTACCGACGTTTTTGAAGACTGTGAAGATGGTTCAAAATTACCATGTTCATGCGGCTTTACATAAAGGTATTTGTAAATTATCACGATTTTTTACTACTTTATACTCGGCAGAATTATCAATTAAAATCTGACGAGGAGACTCAAATTTATTTTTAATCATCATCGAATCATTTGAACTACTATTTTTCTCAATTATTTTCATTTGATTTTTCTCGGCTAAAGGTACAGTATCTTTTTGATTTATCATCGAAGAATTATACGGAGAACTAACTGATAATTTCGACAAACTATTTACTTTTTCTGTTCGACAAAACGTGAACGGCATATTACTATTATTACTACTAGATAAATCTTTACTGGAACTTACTTTTGAAAAACTTGACTTGAAAACTGCTTGAGATCTATTCGGCGAAGATTGTTTCCATACTTGAGTAAGATTCGGCATATTATTTTCCTTTATTTCGACATTATTATTTAACTTATTTAGCTGAAAACACAAAACATTATTATTCGTTAAATTATTATTACTATGAGAGTTGAAAACTTTATTAGCTCGCCTACGAAGTAGGTTAGAGCTTTTGATCTTGCTCAGAAGGGGGGTTTGGCAGTGAAACCTCTTTTTTGATGATTTTACTGTATACCGGTTGACTTAAAAAACCTGAAAAACCAATTTCCGATAGAAAGTGGTAAATTCTGTTTGTATCCCCACATAGAGGTTCAAAACACCTTTTTTTGGGTCAGTTTTGTTACTTTGCGACTTTAATGTCACACCCTCA
The DNA here is from genome assembly GCA_034696405.1 of Isotoma caerulea. Taxonomy (NCBI): domain Eukaryota; kingdom Metazoa; phylum Arthropoda; class Collembola; order Entomobryomorpha; family Isotomidae; genus Isotoma; species Isotoma caerulea. The sequence continues at coordinate 11,585 of JAQFZZ010001006.1, forward strand.
AAACAACAACAGACATGGTTGAATTTTTTGCAGTCAAAGGTCGAAATAAAATTTTGTTTAACAAACTTCAAAAAATACTGCATATGTAAATATTAGCATATGAGTGTAGTAATTTAAGAAACGAAGCAGTTCTTCTTTTATTTTATATGAAGCTGATATTTGATAAGATAAACCTTTGCAACTAGTGTCATTGTTGTTAAAACCATACACACGAACAAAGTTTTTGAACAAATTGGTTGTAATTTTTGTAACGAATGGACAACAAATATTTAAAATTTTAAAGCTTAACAACTACTGAATATGTAGTTCATGCCATATAAATAATTAAAGTACTTAAACAACGTGGTTTAAACTTTTTAACGTATGGGAAAACTGATTTTTGACATTTTAAAGCTTCACAACTACTGAATATGTAGTAAATACCATATAAATAGATAAAGTACTTTAACAACGTGGTTTAAATTTTTATAACGTATGAAAAAACTGATTATTGATATTTTAAACCTTCAGAACTACCAAATAATAAATAATTACCATATAAAGAGACTTACTATTCAAACATCGTAGTTTAAATTGTCAAAGTATGGAAAAATTTATAATGGATATATTAAACCTTGAGAATTACTGAATATGTAATAAATTCCATATAAAAAGACAAAGTATTTAAACATCGTGGTTTAAATGGTTAAAGTATGGAAAAAGTAATGATGTATGTATTAAACCTTCAGAAGTACTGAATATGTAATAATTACCATCTTAAAAGACAAAATATTTAAACATCGTGGTTTAAATGGTCTAAGTATGGAAGAATTAATGATGTACTCTCTGTTCACTTGGCTGAGACAGTCGGCTACGCCTGCGGTTATAACCTACCCATGTTAAAGGTAGCGTATATAGGTCATAACAGCAGGCTAACCCAACTGTCTCAGCCAAGTGAACCGAGAGTATATATTAAACCTTCAGAAGTACTGAATATGTATTAATTACCATATAACCAGACAAAGTATTTAAACAACATGGTTTAAACTGTCGTAGTATGGAAAAACTCATATTGGATATATTAAACCTTCAGAAGTACTGAATATATAATAATTACCATATAAAAAGACAAACTATTTAAAAATCGTGGTTTCAATTGTCAAAATATGGAAAAAGTAATCATGGATATATTAAATCTTAAGAAGTACCAAATATGCAATAATTACCTTATAAAAATACAAAGTATTTAAACAACGTGGTTTAAATATAAAGTAACCATGGATATATTAAATCTTAAGAAGTACTAAATATGCAATAATTATCATATAAAAATACAAAGTATTTAAACAACGTGGTTTAAATGGTCAAAGTATGGAAAAACTAATATTGGATATATTAAACTTTCAGAAATACTGAATATGTATTAATTAGCATATAAAAAGACCAAGTATTTAAACATCGTGGTTTAAATTGTCAAAGTATGGAAAAAGTCATGATGGATATATTAAACCTTCAGAAGTAATGAATATGTATTAATTACCATTTAAACAGACAAAGTATTTAAA
>JAQFZZ010001007.1:0-13128 GCA_034696405.1 Isotoma caerulea
TTATCTTAAAGCGTTCGAAAGTTATCGGTGCGACAGACAGACAGACAGACAGACGGACAGACAGACAGACAGACAGACAGACAGAGCGTTCTTATAAAGTAGCTTTCGCTACTTAATAAACGCAAGCGGACAATCATAGGAAGGAAAACTACATAATCATCTTCTTCTGATTGTAATGCTGATGATTATTCTGGTGATGAGGGTGGAGTGGACTTTGGTTGAGTCATTCTGATTCTTACAAAACTTCGAATTCAGTTCAATATTTTTTTTCTGTTTACGCATACACAAGGTTACTGGAATTGTATTCTTAAGTGAAACATGACCTTTTCCATACACAAAGTCATAAACGGTACGCAAAATTTGGCTCTACTTTGGTGTTTCATGACATTTTCTTTAATTTCATAGATTCTCATCAACGAACATACCACTTTTAATAGCGACGGTTTAGAGATTTTGAAAACTCTAGTCCTGTTTAATAATTACTTGCTTTCCGCACTGGCAAGTTAAAAAAGTTGCAATTCTTTCTGGATTTACCTTTTAAGAAATTTCGATTTCTACCTATTTCTATTACATACTATTTTTATTGCAGAAAATGCATAATACAAATCCCAGTGTCCCAGTTCCACTATGATATGAATAGATTTGCAAACACCGTATTCTTTTGAAGAAAAGATCGCCATGAATCATTGCAAAAGGATTGCCATCTCATCATTATTTTCAGCCTCAGAAACCCAGATCTCTTGAGAACAAGAGACATTATGAAGGAGCCGCGACTCAGCACTTTTGATTTCTAAATAGACAGAGAAGATGTAGCAATAGTAATATATCACGTCATGTTAATTACTTAACCAACGGCAAGGGCTAATATTATTTAAAATGCTAACAATCCGACTGATTTTAAGCTTAGAAATGTTATATCATTCTTCCAATCACGTAATTATTCTCCTTCTTGAATTTAATTCATATTAAAAATTGTATCTTCGTCATCCTTCCTACTTATACGTTTTGTATTCAATCTGCTACTACACATATAAAGAAACGCTATGGCATCGTGGTCAAGTTTAAGGACTACGCTTTCCAATTACATTTGACTATTGTGGAACTTGAAATACTTTCATCTCTAAAAATTAAAATGCTCACAAGTAAGAATATTTAGAATTCCAATAGTAGAGTGCATAACTCACACATAACAACGCATCCTATCTGACTTATAACGATAACCAACTATGCGCTACGATAAATGTATAAATAACACAAACAAGGTTACCTATTCTCAGCAGGAGTTACTAGAAAATAGGTGAGCATAAAATAATTAATGACAGTAACTCTGACTGAACATAATTCTGGATGAAAATAAATAGAAATTTTGTATCCTTGTGGATTTGAGGTTGCATACACTATGATCATTATGGTTTTCGATAATAGAAAACACCCAGATAGAACTGATACGAGGAATATATTTCGCAGTGACACCCAAGAGAAAATGAACTATAGTGGACACTTAATGGTTTGAATCGATTGTAGTTAGTATAAGCATTGAGGACGACAAGCGACATTTGGGATACAAGAGGATGCGGCATGTTCCATATAGCTGAGGTGTCAAAATGAATTGATAAATGAGCAACATTCAAGCATTCTCAATAGGAAGAAAGTGTTGGGGTCAACTTAAGTCATTTTAAAGAAGGTGGTCCTTTTATTTCCATACAGAGCAAAGCCACAACGACCTATTACCTATGCCATAAACACAATCATCTAATTTCAACTCCTCACAAATCATCCTAATGTTGTCCCTTGATCTCATGCCCATGGCTCATCCTTCTTCCATGTGTCAACCTAAATCTAATCTATTGTCCCTTTCATTGTCCCTTTAGCATAGCCCTATCAGCTTACATCTGTAGTTCCTCTTGAATTATTAATATCAATATGAAATAAAAACCTGTCTCTGTGGTAAAAATATTTTTACTTTCCAGTGTCCTTTTAGATATTACAATATTTATCTAATGTATACTACCGCACCGTGGGTTTATTTAATCTTAATGAACTTTATCTTTAAACTTAAATACTAACGCATTGATTATGATTATCCCATCCATAATGTACTCATTACATTAACTGGATATTACGACTAATTACGAGTACGAGTCTATAAACTGTGAATACATATTGCTGATAAAACTTTAGTTATTTTTTAGTTCGAATTATATTTCCTCAACAGTATTAAACAATCAAAATGCATTGTATACAGACAATATTATGTAGCCTTATCCCGAAAAACAGCGTTAATTCGATCCATACTGTAATTTATCGATCATTTCATCCACTAAAAAGTGATAACAATTTGAAGGTGAGCAGTCAAAACAAATTCAGAAAAATGCAAAAAAGCACCCATGAGAAAATTATTAAAATTGTCCATTCAACAATACAATAGAAACGTCACATGTATAAAAAGTTAAGCAATTGAGCTAATTATGTCACGATTTATCTGAATAACCTAAAGCAGTAGATATGAATTTCAAGATCAAGACAAAAAAAATCATCACGGCTTCTGGTTATTCCTAGGCTCGAAAAAAAAACTATTGCTTCACTATTTCAACTAACTCCTTTAGTTATTTATATCTCAGGAATCTTTAAACTTAATCGAACAAAGAATGAATTCACATCATGGACGATCTGCAGAAATTCCCAAGGTTTGCTTGCAATAGGAACAGTTCTTCTTTTCTGCGACTTTGGCCCATCACTTTTTCCAACATAAAAGTTGCTGCATTACAAAAAATGTCTTATTCAATTTGAAAATTTCAAGGTTAAATTTGATTCAAGTGTTCAAAGTCTCTGAGGTCACCAATAATGACCATTCATAATGAAGTCCTCAAATGACATAAAAAATGTACAAGTATGTGGCATCGAATGCACCATGAAACATTTCTCTGTTCATTAAATGCTGTGCATCTACATCAATAGTCTGTTCAATTGAATTTCTCCATGATAAATGCATATTATTATATTGAGAAACATACACATTATGTAGAATTGAAAGTGATTATCAATTTTGTTTTAAAACTCTTTGTTCTAGGGTATCTAAGTCTATGGATGAAAACGAGTACAACTTGCAAACGCAGCTAGACTTCAAACCATTATTGCTGAAGGCAGTACAGAAACTTCAACCTTGTGTAAACCTCAAAAGCGCCAGCTTGTCAAACTTTATGCAACTCTCTGTGTCTTCTACACTTAAAAGCCAAAGCCAAGCTCCTTCCTCTGTCTCTCTGACTCGTTCTTTCCATAGTGAACAAAGAATACTTCTTCCCCAATCTGTGTGGGAATTATTATTGTCATTTTTTTATTACTTTCTTTGCATGCAGGTTGAAATTATTATCCAAAAGTAAGCATTAGCCCAATGTATGAATGATGAAATACTATATGAGTATGACATTGACATGACATTAGCAACAAAATGGTCAATATCCTCTTCTTGTTTTAATACACGGTGTTTTTTCGCAAAGTATTAAATACATTATCAACATTGTCGTTTGAATAGAAATAATTTACGTGAATGCAATTTGTAATTATTAAAGGAAGCAGATTTCACAGCGATAAAAGCATACAAAGATTAGGGACTGTTTTACTTCACAAAATTAGCAAATAAATATAATATATTGATTCAAAACTCACGATTGAGTCGAAGCCCAAATTAGAATTCAAATCAGCATCCAAACTTTCTGATTTTTCGTTGTCCTTGTCGTTTAGGTCTTCTTCCGTTTTACTGCACACCTCCACCTCGTGAATCGGTTCATCTATGTCGGGAAAGAGCTCTTCATCCGTATCTTCAACACCTGACTCGGCTTGGACAGCAGATACAAGTTCCAAATCTGCTTCTGATTCTGAAGTTGATGTCCTGCCTTCATCTCCTGAGTCTTCATGGCCGGAATCAATGGATGGTGAAGGGACAGATAGTCCTCCTGAACCGCCTCCTGATGAACCAGCTGGTGTACGGACTACAGGTAATCCTGCAAGTGCAGTTGGAAGAACTGCAGATGTTGTGTCGCTTACTAGATATGCAGTTATGTCTTGGAATGTTGGAAGGGCATCTTTTCTAACTCTGTAATGGCTGTTAAGTCTACTGAGCATCAATAGCCTTGCTTGCTGTGAATATATATTGTTACTGACTTCAAGCTCATCTTCTAAGTTCGAATCGTATCCATCATCATACGGATTGAAATCAGCAGACAATGATTTAATTTGTTCCGCACCAGGATCAATAAAGAGGCGATGATAATTTGTTCTCGTATGTGCCCAGTTAGGGCCTATAACATTATCGAAGTCATGAACATCGTTGAAAAAATTTGTGCTAATTATATTATCATTAAAACCGAAACGTCTCGTATCACCACGTAACAAAGTTATCACTAATGCTATATGTAGTAGTTCAGTAGTTATTCTCTTCTTAGGGGCTACCATTTTGATAAATTCACAAATGAAGCAGAATTTATAATCTTAACTTCATTAATTATTTCAAAACTTTCCAATCAATTAAGATTGAAATTACTGTACTTTGTATAACAAATATATACAAATAACTTTTTGCACTTTCTTTGAATTTACTTCAAAGCCAGACGCTCACTCCAATATGGGTAGATTACTTTCCTGAAATAAATGCAAAATTATTAGAAACTCCTCCACGGCGAAATTCTATTTAAATCTTCTTAGAAACATGGGAATCCCGGTTACAATTCAAAAGCATACACATTAAAAATCTACAGTCAACTACACACTCCATAGTGGCTGGCATTTAGCCATACTTCTGATTATTACTTACGCAATAAGTGCGAATAACAAATCCGTTGTACGCCTTTTCCTCTTGTTTTTTCGGAATTTACAGATGCTAAATTTTGCTTATCAACCTGTGAAGATTGATTCAGCAACGGTTTCTTCAAATTTCAGCGGTACGCTAAGTTTACGACAAAAAACTTGCGTCAATTAGATCTGAAAACAGATTATTTTAATGAAAATTACTAAATTAAAAATAATGGACATTAAGTATTTTTTTAAAAGAACACTTGAACCACATGTCTGCCTGTCTGCAAGGGAGAAGCACAATTTTTACTGACAAAAAATAAATTTTTATAACTATCCCACAGATAGACTGTGCTTCAACTTTACTAACCAAAAGTTGCTACTATGTTTGACGTCAAAGAGAATGAATCTGAATTTTTTCTACCGTCAACGTTAATGGCGGATTTTTAATGTTGATAATTAGCCATTGAATCGCGTGTAAATACCTTGTTACCCTAAGGAAATAGATGAAAATCAAAACAGCTATTTCCCAAAAAACAAAAAACTTAAAATCTCTCGTCATGTGAGATGTGTTACGAATGAGAACATTTTTGGATCAAATGCCAAGTACAACTGTCAAATCTACAGTTAAGACCATGTGGTTTTAAATAAGACAGAACAGCATAAAACGTTAAGCCAGTGCAATTTTCGGAGAAAAGTGTTGTTCTACAATTCCTTAAAATAACCTTCTATCGTCTTACATCACAATTCTTCGTCGTACTGCCTCAGACACCTTATCCACACGTGTTTTGACTCTTTCCAATGTCAGTAGGTTATAAACCTGTGAGAAATACAAACTCATATTATACCTTATAGAAAAACATGTGTATTTAACTGAATTTGATAACTCTATACCTTTCTTAATGCTCTGCAATATTACTTCTTCAACCGATAAAGTCAACAATACTAAAATTGTATCCACTGCTTCACGTAAGAATTCAAATACGTGTCTTTTGTGACAAAACCTTCCCGTGTTCAGCAACTTGTAGGGCTTTCAATATTTTCAATCCGTTGCTTGAATTATCTGAAATATAAGAATACAAATTTTAATAAGAATCTGTTGAGCACTGAATTTAGAACAGAATACCAATACAAGGTTAACGATTGAAGTCGAAATGATAAACTGATAAGAAGTCCATAAAATATATATGTTAGATTTCCTTTACGACCAATATCATTCTAGACTCCAGGCTACCTTGACAATTGACAGTACGGGAAATTTCATCTTGAATATCCCATACTTCACTACAAAACGTTAAACTTTGTAGAAAAGATAATACTGTGTATTCTTTCATATTCTCATTCTCCTTTAGATAAATCATCAAATCATAATCAAGCACCCTGCTTTTTGTGCACATCCTTTTTGATTAGATCATCACCACTCAACTAGCTTACATAACAATTGCCAAATGAACAACTAGCCTCACATTTAAGATCTTAGACAACTTCGGGGTACGCTTTTATACCTTTGAAAGATCTGGCATAGCACCTGAGAACTTACTAAGAAACTTTTTTGCTGTCTTCTGAGATTTTATGCTCCATGAAAATGCAACCTCGCCAACACTCGTGAAGTGAAATAAACTGAAGTCTTCACAATAATTTTTGTATTTAGTCAATGTTTTTTTGTGAACGTGAAATAAAATGAGTCACACCAATGAAAAATCATGAACTTAACGTTTAAACAAAACACATAAAACTACGTAAAATACACTAAAAACAACTATCGATTAAAACCGTGTTTACAACAAACAGATAAGAAAATGCGATCTTTGCTGTTTGCACAAAGAAATAAAAAATATTTTTATTGAGTATTTGAATTGCAATAGCAGAATTAACCAATCCAAATTTATTCCATTTCAATTACTTTTTGCAGGGTATTATTGTATAATGCCTGGGTCACCTCGTGTTTGGTCAAAACCCAAAGATAAAACTGTTTTATCTCTTATCATTTCATAAAACTTGATACACGATAGAGACAGAAATCGTTTTTTTAAGTTCATTGTCATCAGCTCAGCCCAGTGAGTTTAAAGTATCCATTAAATAAAACAATTGCTTTTGATAATAACCATATAATAGGTTAACGAGCATGAATCATGCATGTACTAAATTTATTCGATAATGGCAAAGCTCTTATCATTCATTTATTGAAAATGCCATTGACCGACCGTTCACTTTTCAGCTTTTAAACTTTGTAAGTAGAAAAAACTGATAACGAGTCGCAGAAACAAAACGGTGCAAAATTCCCTTTCTTAACAATAAACAATTGAAACTGAAAGGAAGCCAAATTTCCTTTCTAAATAAATTCGAACCTGACCTTCACCCTAAAATTCATGAGTTTATAGAGAACGCAGTTCTTTTTAAATAGAAGTGCATATGAACTCTTATTTGGACTTCACCCTCACGAAAATTCTATCGTGTTAAAAATACACATAATTATAGAAAGTGTCATTAAAATGTTTTTCTATGTTTTTAGTCATTTTCATGACTCCAGTCACCGTTGACTTCGTTAATTTTAGAGAGAATGAAGCTATTAAAAATACGTTAGAAACAACAATATACAAAACAACTAATTAAACTTCACTTTGTTTTTTTTCGTTGTTATTGTGATATACGGATCTTTGTAGGCTAGATAGAATTTCTTTTGTAAGTTATAGTATGGCTTTTTATATCGATCCTCAATCAGTTAGGTCTACGGGTTGTTAAACGCCGGTAGTTAATTTTTAATACTAATTAAAATTGTTAACTGCTTCTTCCTAGAACAGGTCTTAAGTTTAAAAAAATGTCATGGCCAGGCCAGGTACATGCGAACAAGGCATGTCTTAACTGCATGCAAAATTTATAAAATAATATCTTGTAAAATTATCATATCATGATGATTTTGATCGTGAGCATAGCATATATGCATGATTGCAAAACATCACTTCTTCCTTCGAAATTTTTTCTTAAATTTCTCCTGTAGTTTATTTTACTGTCAGTATAATTCCACAAAATTAATGCGAATATCAAAATCGTAAACATCACTTTCATGGATCAAGAAATCAGTTCGATTTCAGCTAACAACATCTAAGTTTCAATTCATCAGTGTTTTATTCAAACAGAAGCACAAAGCGTTATATACCCAAAAAACTAAAACAACCACCAAAGGGGTGTTAGGTTAGGTGTTAATTATTGAAAAAAATTAGAAAAAGTGCCCTGACTCCAAAACCTTTTTTTGGTATATAACATAATTCAATGATAGGCTCTCATCTCAATCCGGTCTAGTCTTATTTCGACTTGACGTCAATCCCATCAATCCCATGTAGCGTATAATATTACAAGCAAACTTGCAAACAGATACAGAATAATATTTTTCACTCATTTAATAACAACTTTTCCACATGTAATCACGAAAAATATAATATGATATACCTTATCCATCTAAATGCACACTTCATACTCCGCTTGCCATTAGTTTAGATATTTTCAAACATTGAAACTGATTGTGAGAATACCATACAAAGGGAAAATTCGCAAAGAACTTAAAAACTCATGATAATAGTTGTTGGCTTCTGTGCCAACATCACTGCCAGCATTAGTTCCCAAACTCTCTTGACTATGAAAGAGCTGTTTGATACACGCGATAAAAAATGACTTTGAAGACGAGTTCAACTCTTGAGTTGAAGTATAATTGTGGAAAGCGTTTTTTTCTTATGCACTTGGATTGGTTAGAATACAACTGAAATGGTAGTTTACTTCGTTTTTGCTAATCAGATTATTCCAAACAAATTCATTTCCATCATAATACTCAGAATATATCTACTGCTAAATCCTTAGAGTTATAAATTTAGTATATAGCCATCAAAACCTGCATACAGCATTTTCTTTCTTATCGGACATTAAACTTCATTTAATTAGTTAAGTAAAGTTTCATGGAAATATTGCATAATTTGATAAATCATTCTTTGAAGTAATATTATAATATGGTAAATAGTGATTTCAAAAAAGAGTAAATGCAACCCCGTGAGAGAACATGATCGTGCTACTGATCTTAAGAATCGATGCAAAATAGTGATTTTTCATTGAAATTTTGGGATATAACGTATATACTCTCTAGATACAGGTTCTTCTTACTGTTTTATCAGCATACGAGGATATTACTCTTACGCAATATATTTCTGCAACATTTACCTTAATTTTTCCTGGTATTTGCTAATCAATGTATAGAAATATATTTAACATATGAAAATGAAACCAGTCAATGAATTTCTTAAAATCACCAGACTGTAAACAAGTTTAACAATCTAAAACCTTCATTTCAGGTAGGTACTGTGTTGAATATTTCGATTTTTGTTAAAATATGTACAAAAATTTTATGATTTAATGTGTTTTTTTTTAATTTATCGATTCTCTTTTTTCATAAATTCATGAGTTAGCATCATGTAAATCCACTTAATTACATGATTCACAGTTAGATAAAGTTTAAAATCTCAAAAACTTAATTGCCTTGCTCATTAAGGGTGATGAAGAAAATTTTGCTTAAGTGTGCTGTGAACTATTTTAAAACAAAAATGAAATTTACGCCTTCGTTCTCAAATATGTTTAACCTTTAGTAATATTATTTGCTCATCTCTATCTACAAACATTTCACTCTCTAACTAACCACGCACTTGCATTGAAGCTTATATTATATTATGCTATCAATGAACTCTCTTGTTATTCGCGTAGGATTGTAATTTTTACGTATGATAATAGGATGGTCCATGGATGAAAGTAATAAATGCGACAAACCTTCATCAAACCTTCTGCTGTTAAATAAAATTATGTACTCTACCTATAGCACAAATCTTGCATATTATGGGGTCAACAAATTAACATAATCACACATTTGCAATAAATACCATTTTAATATGAACCGATCTTCCTATCGCCTATATCAATATACATTCTTACTTTCTTACGAAAATCTGTTGAGCTAGTTGCACAACTGGTAATTTACAAATACTTCAGATTCTTAAAGCAACTTGATACGGCTAGAGACGTGCACTCTGTGCAACTATCGTACCATTTTAAATATATATATTACCAAAAAAGTTACGTTGCGTGCAACAAAGTTCTGAAGTATTTGGTAATAACATGGCATGGCATTGCCATTGACCTACAACAAGGTTGTTAGATTCTCGATATTTTATAGCATTTTCTTAATGTTTGAAAAATGGATTCTTAAGCTGGACTATATATATATATATGATCATAAGTGTTTGCTTTTAAATAAATTTCAAAGCGTCATAAATAATATTCGTGGGTAAAAAATCGATTCTATGATCTTAATGATTTTGTTTCCTATTTTTCTCTTCATTTTATAGTTTAATTAATATTTAGTGTAAATATATTTTCAAAAGCGCTAAGCGTTAAGTGTTAAGTTGTAATTTTCTGCTTTCAATTAATTAATATAATCATTCGTTCTATAGCAAATACTTTTGTCACTTATACGAAAATTACATATCTAGCTTTATTACAAGAAATCGAATCATAGAAGAAGGAAGGTAGAGAATATTATATATTATTATATTATGTTACTTACGCCATGCAAATCAACTAACTATCAACTATGGGTAATGGTCTTACAATTTAATGCTGAACTACAATATTATATGAGGTAGGCAAGGGTCATACAACGTAAATAGGATTTCCCACTGTTATAATCACTTTTCACTAAAAGTAAGTTCAGAGTCACAATTACTATTTAACCACGTAAAACACTGACTATGTGGGTTTGAGTCTTAGCTGGAAATTCATATAAAAAGTTGACTGACTGCTTCACTCACACAATAAAGTTAACTGATGTTGTTACCAACTATTCGATCACTCTTGCATTGGCATCACGGTATATATGTATGAGAGATCTGAATGCATAACAAATTTTCCATCCACGCTTCTTTTTTGGATTTGTATGAGAAAATCTAGCTCCAGCTAATATTTTGTTGAACAATAATTATATCAATTAGAAAATGGGAACAACTCAAAAGCAGAGATCAGTCAGACTTATTATAATTGAGGTGATCGAAGAGTCGACTTGTTAAACGATTAACTGCAAAGCTTATCACATCAGGTAACGGTAATGTAACCAGATACGACACAGGAAAGCATAAAATGCAAATAAAGAATTGAGTTTGAGAATAGTATTTGCTTGCATTTTATATGCTCTCTCTCTCTCTCTGCCAAGTTCTTCTGTTCTAACAAAACATGTAACCTAAAGTTTTATATGACCTACCACCTACTTTTCCAGTCTGCGATATTTCTTAAAACTTGCAAACTGAAGCGAACTTGTATGAGACATTCGTGAAACAGGATGCAGTATTACAGCCAATGCTGACTTTATATGTTATCTATCATCTATTGATAACATATAAACGAGCTATGTTTTTCAGGAATTTCATCGTTAGACTACCTACAATGTAAAGAACATAGAATTTTGTATTTTGACTATAAAATGAAAATAAATTATAAATAAAATGAATCAAAATATCTGAAGGTAAGAAGGTAAGGAATATAACGGTTCTGCATAAAATTTCAATAAATAGAATAGCTTTATACTCAACAGACAGCTAGAAATCTTTCTTAACTTGGTACGTCCATAATTTATTAGAAATATAAAACTGAAGATGATCGTGATGATATCTTGTAATGTAAAAGTGGTGATGTGTTTTAGCTATGAAGTAGTTAAAGGTAAGTATTTATAGGTTATGGTTATAATATAATGTGACAAATTATAGCCAGAGAATTTAGATTTATACTAATGTTTTCAATTTTTAATAAATCAACCGGATGATCTGATCAATATCAGAAAACACTGGTTTGAAAGGCCAGTGACAAAGGCCAGTTTGAACGGTCAAATGACAATTTAAGGCAAAATGCTTACGAAACGAACAAAAAAATTGATCTTTTTTCCAGAATATAAGATATAATAAGGTACTTTTATAAACATTTTGTGTGTGATCAATGTTGAAAGGTGCCTGGAAAGAAGGCCTTTTTCGCAACCAAGGGTATAAAGGGTAAACTGTAATACATAGAAATTATGAATTCAGGAATAGTAGAGCAGGATTTACTTTCACACACAACCTCGGCACCTGTCACATTTTTACTGTCTACTGTCACTATTATACTTCATTTTTCTAAGTTTCGGCTGCTTTAAATAGAAATACTTTTAAACGGTTTTTGAAACTTCCGAATAAAATAAAATAAAAACGAAGGATATTGCTAGCCTAATGCAAAATATACTTTATAATAATAAGTATGTTTGTTCTCATTCTATCATAATCTGTCTGACTAGACAACAATTATACTGAATAGGCAGATGCAAAAAGAAAGGATTATACTTTTCAAAGTTGAAGAACTCCGTTATTCTCATAACGCACATCAATATATATTTATATTATGGGATGTCTCACCAAAAAAATGAAATAATATGCTCTTATTATTAAATTGACCTAAAACTAGACGTTTACCATTTGCCTGTTTTAAGTAGCGTTTCTGCTAGTTGTTTTAGATTAGTTTGGTACTTACGTACTATCATCAATATCATCCATCATTCCGCTTTTTACAAACTGGAACAATCAAAACGGAATTTTGAATTAAATTCAGGAAGTACGGACGAGGATCACAAGTCGAAACGATAAGTAATTCAATAGTATCAATATTTAGTTAGTCCAGTCAGTTAAGTCAGTTATTCCGTAGTCTAATCACCAATTAAATACCCAGAAGGCCAGAACCACGAAAAATAGAAGGAAGAAAGCAAACGTAGACAATCTGTCTAGATGAATCATCTGAGAATTCTGAATTTAAGGATTCATATTCGTTTATCGAATTTTGAAGATTAGGTACATGGGTTATCGCATCGATTAAAATAATCTATCTAGAAACTAGTCTTTAAACAATTAATTAAACAATTAAACATTTAAGTTGACAACAAATAACAGATTGACAGTCAAATGTTGACTAGGTGTGCTAAGTGTTAGCTACAGCTAAGCAGAATATTATTGGATAACGCAACGTAGACTAGACTATTTAACATTAAAGATCAAGACACAAGAAACAGGATAGGACATAAACAACCATAACGTGAATATTATATTATAGTAGGGGAAACCTAACTACAACTAACAACAAACAACTGTCAATGATAATCTGCACAATCTATAAAAATCGACAGAAATAGGACCATCATACACCATATCACATTTCATCATAAACGATTAAAAGTATTTAAGATCGGATTACTTCTGTCGTGCCTGAAAGAACATGGAACAGCTGATCCCTGATTAT
>JAQFZZ010001008.1:0-13125 GCA_034696405.1 Isotoma caerulea
GTTCTAAATAAACTCAATAGTTTTCCATAGCCCCAATTAGTTTCAAATATCATCAAATAGTTCTGCGTCTATTGGTTTAATATTCATCTTACGATACTTGGTACACCCGTTTGCAATGGTTTATTTGATTTTGTAAATCTTGTTAAAACATATAACATGTAACATAATCAACAAACATGAGTTTAATCGAGACACAAATAGAGATTAAGAGAGTGAAATATTTGTTTTATTGATTTGTCATCGTATCAACAATACTTTATCGTGTCATTTAATTTGACATTGTGTCAAAAAAGTGTCCAACTCAATTCTCTTGATATACCAGATAACGAAAAGATTTGTTTAACTTTACTCTGAATGTCGCTCACACATTTCATAACTATGCAAAATGTTCAAACTCAATTTCTTCACAATAATCCTTTTTGTTCTTATTTTTAGAACAAATGGCCAAATTCAAGTCGACTATTCCTGCTCCCTAAAATGGGTATCGGAAGGGTACGGAAACGTACCTGTAACTGCCATTGTTCCCGCACCTGGAGAATTTATCGCGAGAGTGAATCTTTTAGATGTTAATTCGTGGGTAGTTGGGCGACTAATTCCAAACGAAGGAACTACACACGTGAGTATCTAAAGGAATTTCAACATTAAATTTTATTCATGAATGGTCGTATCCCATAAAGTCTTAAATCTTAAACTTGGATGAATTCATGCAACTTTTTAGTTTGTGTTTCGGGTTAACAATGGGGAGCACGTTGCTGTCACATCGGATACTTATGATGTTCTCACGAATCCCGACAACTGTCTTTTGGAATGGGTGCCACAATTCGGAGGGGACTTTCCCCCCTACGCGATTCCAGCCGATGAAAAGAAACCAACTGAAAATATCGTCGGAAGAGGAATCATAGCGGGTTTCGAAATGGTGGGTGGAGTTCATTCCACAGAGAGTTCATTCCTTGTAGCATACGAAGGTAATTTAATAATGTTTTAAATGCAATTAAAAGTTTGCCAAATAGGTGATGAATAAATGAATTAGCAAAATGCTATTTTATTTTTTTATAATGCAGGTAAAGTGTATAAGCGTCGTCACTACGATGTGCTCACATCTCGTTATCCACTTCTAACAATGGCATTAATCGACTTCACATTTCCTATTTTGGACAATCGCGTCCTTGAAATGAACTCGAGGGAAATGCTTATTGGTCAAATGCAATTGATTTCCGGTGGCTGTCAGGATTCCACATCAGCACCTACCGTTGTCCAACCAATCTCTCACAGGAAAGATGTCAAAGAGCTATTCAAATGGAGGGAAAAACAGGATTGGGTAGGTGTGGCCAATCTAACAATAGACATGGATCTCTGGGTTGGATCTCCAAGTGTGGTTGCATCATTTACAAATATCCACGAACAACGAGAAATGGTTAGAGGGACACCGAAGGTGATTTTTGAAAGAGTTAATCAAATAGCGATCGATAGAACGGTAACGATCTCATCTCCAAGTGGTTTGATGGGGGAAACTGGAGTTCCTAAAGGAAATTACCAGGTAAGCAGTATGTGCATTTTGTAATTGGGAATAAATAGAAAGTTAATGTTTGTTTTTGATTATAGGTTTGCTCATCAGTGACTATTTTGCAAGACTTTGGTGTAAAGTATGAAGCAATTTCAAAAGTAACTGCACCTGGAATGAATGCAGATCAGATAAAGGAAATCTTGAGACGAACAGGTCGTAACATATTGGGGGATGGGGAGGATGAGGATGATGAAGATTTTGTTATAGCGAAAATATTTGGAACATTACGTGGATCTTTTGTAACCGGAAGTTCTTCATATTTCTCACCAGTTGATGGAAACGGTGCTTGCAGCTCTGTTCTAAAAAACTCTAAACATGATATACGTTATAGTCATTTTAAAACTTCTTAGGATTCATACATTATTTCTTTAGTTATCCTTAATTTAGGTTTTATTGTGTAATTTATTTAATTTATATTTTGTATAAATTGTATTTCTGGAGCAATTTGCCATTTCCTTGTTAGAACCCAATCTTGAAGACATAGAAATACATTTATATTATAAAACAATAGCTTATACTAAATAAGTTTGGAATTGACTCTATTGTGTTTTACGATTCATGGAATATGTTTGATAAATTATAAATATTAATAAATTGTTATCAATGTCAACCTACATATCTTACTTAATCCATCAATCAAAATCCTGAATGGAGTAGAGAAATCAAGAAATGACAGATTCATCTAATTTTAACCCGTCATTTCTAATTTTGCATGTATTTCACTTGCTCGTCATTTTGTTTCAATCCGCTTGCTTGTCAAATAGGATTTCACAGCACAATTTACGAATAAAATTGTTGTCAAATTGGCGAGACAACTGGTTAGCATAGTTGAAAATGATAAGATAATCTGAAAAACCCAATTAATAAATAGGCTTTGTAAATAAGAGTAAATATATACGCGCATTTCTTTAGCACAGACCAGGGCCGTAGCCAGAAAAAATTTCGGGGAGGGTTTTTCCGATCCTGCTAATATAAATTAGCTCCTCCCACGCTCCGCCCCTCCCTATCCCCTTAATGTTAATTTCCGCGTTTCGGGGGGGGGGGGTTTTGACCCTAAAAACCCTAATTAAGCTACGGCCCTGGCACAGACACAAAAATCAATGAATTCGGTGAATTACATGATTATTATGTGTCAATGAGGATCAATCCATCAATAATGAATTTGTGGTCGTCAAACAGGAGATGTAATTATTTAGATTACCTGATAAAAATAAAGTAAAGTGTTTCACGCAAGGCCTCGAGTTTGTGTCCAGAAATCCATACAATAATACTAATCACGGTTTACATACAAAAGTAGAAAAGTCCTTTTTAAGTGCTTTAAATGTCTTAACATGGGCAAATCTTTAAATTGTCTGAACTTTGTTTTGGTTTTTATAGCCAATTTATTGTTCTTCTATATTCCTAATTCCACATCAGTTAGTTATGGAGGTGACTGCAGGACTCTTCCTTGTGATGTTGATAAAGCCCTTGTGTGTAAAATTGGTATCTGTGCATGTGCCGGGCCTGGTGAGTGGGATGAAGATTCACAGACATGTTTCCTCTTAGCTGGTAATCCTTGCTCTCAAAATCCAAATCCTGGAGAAGCCATGTGTCATCCAAGTTCAGGTTGCTACAGTCAAGGTGGTTCGGAAATTTGTGTGTGCCATCCACCCCTGAAGGCAAATACGGATGGGAAATGCCACCTGGAGTATGGAAAATCCTGTAAGCATTTTCCAAATATGTGTGACCCTCTGCAGTTTTTAGCGTGTGCTTTCAATCATACTTGTCAATGTACACCAAATTCAATTTACGATAATATCAAAAAACAATGCGTTATTATTCCTGGTAAGTTTTATCAAGCAAAAACAAAAATTTATTTTCAAAATTGTTCTTATGAGTCGCGGAACTTTAACAATTTTGAGTTAAACTTACGTTTCTTTTTCAGAGTCAGGTTGTGAACAAATCGCAACAACGGAACCATGTATTGATGGAACAACATGCAGCAATACTGACAATACCGGTTATAAATGCCACTGTGACCAACCATTATCCAAACCTAGCTCGAGCGATCCTATTAGATGCGTCTTATCTTATGGTGAAACTTGCGATCCGAAAATTCCCATATGCGACGATCATCTTCATCTTGTCTGCTCATTGACCAGCAACAAGTGCGTTTGCAGGGGCGAAGAAACCGGTGATTCGATTTATAATACGAACACTACAACTTGTTTAAGGCTTGCGGGTAGAAAATGTAATGATAAGATGAAATGTGTCCTTGGTGCGATTTGTGTTAAGCAGGGTTCACGACTTGAATCCAATTGTAACTGTCGATCTCCAATGGAAATTGGTATTTTAATTTTGCCAAATGTTCTGTTATTTAGTCCTAAAATGAAATAAAAAGCTTTACTGCTCAAAAGGATTTTATGATTTTATATTGCAGATGCAAAAGGATTCTGTCGACTTCAGTTCGGAAATAAATGTACTCAGCAAAATGATTTGTGTGACAAAAACAGATTCTTAGAATGTAATCTCGAAGAAAATTGTGAATGCAGAGTTGGCTCATTCTATGACCCCATTGCCGGAAACTGTATCACACGACCGGGATTCGATTGCAGCCCCGATCCCCAAAATGAACCATGCGTTACAGGAACTTCATGCAGTAATCCTGACAATGACGGTTATAAATGCCACTGTGACCAACCATTATCCAAACCCAGCTCGAGCGATCCTACTAGATGCGTCTTATCTTATGGTGAAACTTGCGATTCGACAATTCCCATATGCGACGATCATCTTCATCTTGTCTGCTCATTGACGAGTAACAAGTGCGTTTGCAGGGGCGAAGAAACCGGTGATTCGATTTATAATACGAACACTACAACTTGTTTAAGGCTTGCGGGTAGAAAATGTAATGATAAGATGAAATGTGTCCTTGGTGCTATTTGCGTTAAGCAGGGTTCACGACTTGAATCCAATTGTAACTGTCGATCTCCAATGGAAATTGGTATTTTAGTTTGAAGTTCTGTTTCGTCTTAAAATATAAATGAATCCACTTAAGAATCAATTTTATAACTTTATTTTACAGATGCAAAAGGATTCTGTCGACTTCAGTTCAGACAAGAATGTACTCAGCAAAATGATTTGTGTGACGAGAACAGGTTCTTAGAATGTAGTCTCGAAGGAAATTGTGAATGCAGAGTTGGCTCATTCTATGATCCCGTGGCCAAAAACTGTGTTACCCTAGCTGGATTCAGTTGTAATCCAAATCCCCAAAGTGAACCATGCATTGCAGGAACTTCATGTAATTTAAATCCGGCCGAAAGGAAATTCTATTGTGAATGCATTGATCCTTTGTCACAACCGAGTGTCAGTGATCCCAGGATTTGTGTCCTCTCTTATGGACAAAAGTGTGTTAATAATAAACACGCGGTTTGCGATCCCTTTTCAAACTTCATCTGCAGTATGGGAATCTGCCAATGCCAAGGCGAAAACATAACTTCGATTTATGACAAAAGAACGCAGAGTTGCCTAAGACTAAGTGGCCAGGATTGTTTGCCTGATGCGGATGATATGAGTTGTATTTTCACAGCTTCATGTAAGAGTTTTGGAGGAAAATCTGTGTGCGAGTGCAGAAAGCCGATGCTTTCCGGTAATGTGATGGAAGTTTGGTAGTTTGGCTATTCGCAATTTAAAAGGATGCCAAATAGACGCTATATATGTTTCCTTAATTATTACAATAAGGTCCTGATGGCCACTGTTATCTCTCTCTGGGTCAAAACTGCTCTCGAGAAAACGACTTTTGCGACCCAAACCAGTTTCTAAACTGCGATTTCTATGGAAGATGTTCCTGCTCCAGCCAATCAATTTATGATTCGAATCGACAAACGTGTCTTCTTCTTCCTGAAGCTGGGTGTAAACCAATTATGACGAGCCCAATTGGAATTCCATCTCAGCTCTGCGTCCCCTCGACAACTTGCTCCCAACGGGAAAACTCTAACTTCCAAAGAACAACATGCAATTGCCCTACCATTTCACACCCAAGTGAAGTGGATCCGACTCTCTGTGTTTTAGACCATAATGATCCATGCACACCTGGAATGAATTTGGATCTATGCGACCCATTTGCCCATTTAGTTTGTAATTATCAATTAGGACGATGCTCATGCAGTGGGAAAATTGCAAATTGGTTTGATTCAAAAAATAAAATATGTTACCTGAAGGTACAAACGCTAATTACACAAAATATAAATTTAGCAGCGAGTCTTATTATATGTTCGTGCTATGTTTTTAGGCTGGGATAACCTGCACCGACCCAAAACTGAACCCAACAGCACAGAAATGTACTCCAAACTCACATTGCTTCCGAAAAGATGACAATTTCGTTTGCGAATGTAAAGCTGGCTTTGTTCAGAATAGGAATGGTCTTTGCTTTCTCCCACATTTGTCAAAATGCTCATTAATCAATAATCTTTGTGACTCAGCATCATTCCTAAGTTGTGATTTAGAGAATGCTTGTGCCTGCGGAAGTGAAGCTGTTTTTAATGAAGAAACAAAGACGTGTAATTTACTGTCAGATGCAAATTGTTCAGAATTGGAGGAAATTGTTCCCTCTGGGCTGCAACAGCAACCTTGCATCGTAAATGCGGAATGCTCAAAATCCACTGGAAAATGCTATTGTACAGGTATCGATAGAGAAAGATTTTCCAGTGATGCAATAATTGTTTTCGCCTTATTGAAAATTGAAAACTAAGGATAAATGTTGCAGGGGATTACAAAGAAAACGCAGCTCGACAATGCTTCCTAACTTATGGTCTTCCTTGTAATAAAATCCGTGATGATTGTAACCCACTGTCCCACCTGACATGTGGTCCGAAATCAGGAAAATGTGTTTGTCAAGAAGAAGATGGGAATCTAGGATGGTATAACTATTTCTCAAAAAAATGTTATCGTTTGGAAGGAACAAAATGTGGATTTGAAAATGCTTCAACTTGTGTTCCTAATTCGTTTTGTGACCGAGTAACCAAAACTTGTAAATGTAATGCGACACTACATGTGGTTCCAAATCAGAGTCATTTTTGCTTCATTCCTTATGGTGAAAAATGCAATATGGAAAACGACTTGTGTGATCCTGAGGCTTTCTTGGAGTGTTATTCAGGTATGAAATTATTATGTGTACGATAACTCGAGCTAAGTCATGACTCATGAATAGTTTGATTTACATTATGAGCTTTTTGCCAAAAATGTATAAATTTCCAGATAACAATACAACGGAACCAAGATGTCGTTGTCAAAGACAATACGAGACTTATTACAGCCCTGAATCCAGATCCTGTCGTCTTATTGTTGATCGGCCTTGTCAGCCTCATTCCCCAGATGACACTTATCCTTTTGTCCAACCCATTCAACTCTGTGACGAAAATGCACGTTGTGAAGCTTCAGCACCGGGAAATACAACACACAGATGTCACTGCAAGGAAGGCTTTTATCCAAATCCTGAGGGAATCTGTTATCTTCGTTATCAGGCGGAATGTGAATTCAACGCTACAAACAGTTGCGATCCCTACGGTCATCTAGTCTGCAGACAAAATGCCAGATCTAATTATAACTCTAATAGCTTCTATCAATGCTTATGCTCAACTGAAAAAATGTATTATAATGAGGAGCGAGCAGAATGTTTAACCTTCCCTGGAGTTGAGTGTGACTTGACACCAACGGCACAGAAGTGTCGAGAGAATTCACACTGCGGAAAAGATTATTTATGCACTTGCGATCTTGGATATGAAGAGAATGCCGAAGACCAATGTTTGCTGAGATATGGTGAAAAATGCACAGAAAACCTGGAGTGTCATCATCTCGCAAATGTAGAGTGTCGATCTGGATTCTGTTTATGTCCAATCGGATATGTTGAGCACATTTACACGTACACATATTGGTAACACTAATAGTTTACTTTTTACTCTAATTGAAAATCACTGCAGAATTGCAATTTCTATTTAAATTCGTTTCTATTAAATCAGGAACCGCAATACAACGATTTGCTTACCAGGATTTGGTCGTGAGTGCGAACAAAAGCCTTTGATTTATTTTAATGAGTATACATGCAGTCCAGAAGCCGATCTGTTGTGTAATGGAACTACAACAAATTCGAATGATGATGGGATTTGCATTTGCAGAGATCAATTTCAACAAGTTTACATTGGTAAAGCCAAAGCCCTATGATCACTTTAAGCATCAGTAAAGAACACGATTTGAACTAGCGTTAAAAACCTTGATTGTTTCAGGCGAGGAAGAGCAATGCAGAAAAACCATTGGAATGAAATGTGATACTAGCAAAGAATGCGTCCCTGGAGGAGAATGCGTTCTCACGATTGAAGGGAGACTGGAGTCACTGGATGGAATAGGAATTTGCAAGTGTAAGAAGAATATGACCTTGAATCCATTGGCTGATCCAAGATTCTGTACCTCAAAAGGTTGTGATATTTGGGCAACTAAATCCGTTGTATTTGTATTGCTCAGCTACTTGTTCAAGCATTATTTCAAATTTTTATAAGAAACTGATGATACGAAGCAGAATAATTGATTAATTGTATTCACGGAATTCAGTTTCAAAAGATTTTTTACAGGGTTTTACACAAAATTATTACTTATACTTTAGCATGTACTAAATAAAATAAACTCGGGTTCTTTGGATTCGTTTAATTTATGATTTTATATGCTGCTACATTCTATTTAATCGAATAGAATTGTACTTAGTTTATGAATAAATACCGGCAGCATTAAAAAGTTGCTGTTTATAGAAGGCTACTGCTATAATGTAGTCACTAGTCTAAGGATAAAACTCGGGAAGTCAAAAAGTCAATTTTGATTTTTTTTGTAGATTCTAATAAAACAGCATTTATTTTTCATTAATTCTCACAAACAAGTAAATAACAATCACACACACTTTCATAATTCACAATTGCAACTCTATATAATAATTTATAACACTTGAATGTTACCTAAATCCCGAGAAAATAGACGTAATAGGTACTTTTGTCGATGATACAATAGTTTAAAGATGATGTGCATACGCATCTAATTACACCTACCAATAGTGTACAGAGTAGTATAGAATAGAATAAAATTACTCTATCTCTCTTATTGTAGTGTTTGTACAAAAAAATTAAAAGTTCTAGAGAAAGTCTGCTTACTAGTACGTATTTTCAAGACTAAAAGCTAAAGTTAAGTTAGGACTTCCTAATCCATACACATGTATTGATGTGGATGCGAGTGAAAGTGAAACCACGTTTCGCAGCACGTACTACAGTATAATATCTAAACCCTCCCTTTTAGCAGTCTTTGGTCAGGGTCAGAGGTACACAATATTAGAAGAGGTCCAAAAATTGTCTCACGGGATTTATAAACAGTAACTTAAGAAGAATTCCAAGAAAATGCTAATCGCTGTCAGAATTCAATGCGGAAGTTTTTCTTCGCTTTTTGGTATTTCTGGGTCGAGGGATTATTTCATCATCATCTTCCCCACTGCTTGAGTCACTTCCGTCTTTAATCATTTGACGCGTTCTTCCACTTCTTGTTCTAGACAAACTAGATGCACTGCCACCGCCGCCCCCACTTCCTGTAGGTGAGGCGGGTAGTTTCTTAGACGTTGCGTTTCGTTTAGAACCTCCACTACGTTGATCTTTTACATCTAAAGCCTCCTCGATTGCTGCCATCGCTAACAAGTCCTTGTACTTATTTCTTTGCGTTTCCGTCACCCAGCTTTGCACCTGCAAAAACAAACAACATAGCAGTTTATTTGTAGCAGCAAACTAACATTATAATTTTTAAAGTATTGTCAAAATCGTTCAGAAACATCTGTGTGAACATAATTTGGATGTTTCTTTATCAATTTTGCTATGCATAGGTACCTGAAGAAGAGCTGCTTGAACAGGATCAGTCGTAAATACTCCAGTAGCATCGATAGTAAGTCTAAGTAAATCAAGATGGGCCAACACATTCTCAACGTTGGGTGTGGCAGGACCTGCAGGACTAGCTGTTCCCCGACCACCACTGGCACCACCGCGCTTTCTCTTCACTGGTGAACCGTACGCTCTGGAAATAAATTTTAAACAGATGTAAAATCCTGAGCAAAAAGATCTAATGAATGACATAACAATATTAATTAGGGCCATTTGGTAGATTTTTTGAGCTAGTGATAGATGGATAAACTTACTAACCAGAATTAGAATTTCAACTTTCCAAAAACGGTTAAAAAGATTAGATTACAATTGTCAGTTGCAACCTTTCTGTACTCAAAATGACCCCAATGTTTAAAGAGCTTAATCAAAAAAAAACTTTTACCTGACTTAAAGCGCAGTTACCACATCTGCAAGAGCTTCTTCATAACTATCTGACCAGCACATCAGCAGAGACAATACAAAGCGGTCATTTGGGTTTGGCTTCCGGCAGAGACAAGTTCCAAGAACTTTATCTGATGGCCTGTTTAGAATAAGAATTCAGTAGATATTAGGTTACATGTTTTTTCTACAAAAAATACTTCTTGTGAATTACAAGTATGGAACACAAGTTTTACTTACTTTTCATTTTTCAACATGAGAAAAATCGCCGACAAAGCTTCAGCATTGTTTCTATAATCCAACATTGGAATTAACGGAAGATAATCATCAATCTCAAACTGGTGAGCTGCAAGGATCGTCCAAACACAATGTTACTCCCATGTTTCCCAGTCTAACGTTTTGCCTACATGTTACAATTTTCTAATTAAATGAGCCCATTCATTTCCCTCACATAACAAAAACAAGAACGACGACTTACTTATAGTTGGAACAAGGTCCGAAGTATCAATCATGGTAAAGTCCGATCGAGCAATCTTCCACACAATATCTTGCAACTGAGATGGGTCAATAGTGGACACAACTTGTCGAAGGATTTCAGTCGACCCCATGCATTCTAGGGCGTACCAGTCATAAATAATTGGACAGAGGAATCCAACTGCGATTGGTTCCTCTTCGTAACAAGTTTTCACATCTTGAATTAACGCTTGCTCAAGCTGAAGTCCACGATACGTCGTTGCTAAATTTTTGTATACTAATGTGTACCATTCTTCTTTATCTGCTGGTCCTGGTCCGTCTGAGCTATTTGAACTGAAATGGAGGATTTGAAAAAGAAATCAGTTTAACTAATAGCTAAAATAATTTCAAAAATACACACAAAGAGAATTATGGATAGGGACTTACAATTGGCCTAGCATGAGTAAAATTTTATAAGGAACAGTCGGAACGGCGGAGATTATGTGTGAGAATTCTAAACAAGTTTTTCACTTTTATGCTTTTATCAGAAGGTTTTACTCCCAAGAGTACTTCCAAGATTTCTGCTAATGGTGAAATTGTCAAGTTATCACTGCAAATAGAAATATTTACAATTAATTCAATTCAGCCTCAATCTGAAATTAAACAAATGGATTAACCACTTTATGAAAATGGTCTGTCGGTCTGTCTGTCCGTCCGTTCCCAATTTATCTCAAGAACTAATTGACGTATTGACATACGGTTTATAGCGTTGGATTCAGTATTTTTCAAGGACCTTGGGGATTCAAATGCAGCGCCCTACGACAAAGCGCCCTGGTCGCGCTTATGTGCGCTCCAGGGCGCAACATTAATAAAAATCATGTAATACATGATTTTATATCAAACATTTGTCAAAAATTTAATAGTGGTAAGTTTTTGTAGTACGAGGTCAGGACGGTCAGAAAATGAGGTCAAAGTCAAAAAGGTCAAATTTCAAGTTTTGTATGTTTCGATAGCTTTTAAAAAGGAGATTTAAATGAGATAGGACCCTTATAGTTTACAATGTCTTTAAAGGTCACAAAAGGGCAAAAAGGTCAAATTTTAAGTTTTTTTGTTATCTGATAGGTTTTCAATAGTAAATCAAAATAGAATGTTTTAAAGTTTAAAGGTTTTAAACGTATTAGTTCCACTACTTGGTTATACCCGTTTAATATGGTTTATTATTTTGTATTTAACATGTGAAAATTTTGTGAGTTAAATGGTTGCCTGTCGCCCGACAAAATAAATGAGGAATTGAACCACACCCGCACTAATTACAATTATTTTCCTCATAATAATAAAATGTTAAAAGTTAAAAGTCTGGTGATTCCCTTCTTCACCTCTTTGTTAGTTAAAGTTATAATAAACTATTTTTTCACATTACACAATTACACATTAACATGACTTTGTGATCCAACGCCAAAGTAGTGTCTTATTTGTCACTTAATTTGCAAAATAGCAAAAACCATATAAAATGAAATAAAAATACAATAAAAATTTAATATTTCAATAACTAGCAAAACTAGAAAGTATAAAACTTATCGAAATAACGACAATTTCATTCAAAAGTAATTTTCCCGGTGTGAAATTTACTTAAGTTAAGGGTAAGTGCACCCTAAGTTAAGTAAAGTGCGATTTTTCATTGTTAATATGAAATTAAGTGTAAGTGAAGGGTCACCCTTCACTTACACTTTAGTAAGGTGAAGTAAAGTGTTAGCTCGCACTTTTCATTGTTTATATGGCCATTAGTCTGGCTTTGTGAGGAGACACGAGAGGTGTAGCATAAGTGGGAGACTTTGGTCGACTTTGAAATACCACTACTCCCGTCGTTTCCTCACTTACTCGGTGAGGCGGGGAGCGGCTGTTAATACTTTCGGGTGTTACAGTCGGAATTGTTGATTGTAAAAGATTAAAACCGACCAAAACCGTTATCTTAAGTCCACCATCATATATTATATTTAGTATTTTGTATATTGCATTCCAAATGTGATAAAATTGTCCAATTTAACAAAAATCGATGATTTATTTAATAAGTTTTCGGCATTGGAGGCCATGGTTTGATATTGTTAATTGGTGTTTTATTTGTCTATATTTCGATAACTAACTGTTATCATCATCAGGACTAAAGACCAATCTAAAGTTTGAAATATTAGAGACTACACATTACATCAGATGTTCAAAATTTGTAATTTTACATTCAAAATATTATCATAGTTACTAAGGACAATAAAAAAATAGTAATAGGACTGTAGACCAGAAAGGGCTGACTTTCATACCATTAGAAGTGTTCATTTATGTTCATTCATTTTTTTTAAAAATCGATGTTTTAAACATTTTTGAAAATTACAAGCCGAAGTTTCGTTTTTTTCGCCTTTTTTTGCTAAATGTATTTTAATACATCATTATGTCCGTAACGTTTAAAAATTCAAAATACATTATGGCCGTAAAGTTTAAAAATACAAAATACATCATTACGGCCGTAAAGTTTAAAAATACAGAATACATTATTATGTCCGTAAAGTTTAAAAATACAGAATACATCATTATGGCCGTAAAGTTTAAAAATACAGAATACATTCTTATGTCCGTAAAGTTTAATAAACCATTGCAAACGGGTGTACCAAGTATCGTAAGAGGAATATTTAACCAATAGACGCAGGCGTCCAGTGCAAGTGGATATTAGTCACATTATGTGTATGGCTGCATGTGTGTATAATATTAGTGACCTTATTAATGACCTTGGGAGTGGTCCGATTG
>JAQFZZ010001009.1:0-13119 GCA_034696405.1 Isotoma caerulea
TGCAATATTTATTACCGACAAAAATAATCAGAAATGGATATGCAAGAAGACGTAGTTGACACCTTTCTTCGTTATGGACTCTTCATAGGTGCCGTTTTTCAATTAATCTGCATCGGAGCCGTGATCATCATGCCTGATAGCAAATCTACATTATTCTACGTAAGTGTAATTCTTCCTTGGACAATCTCGGGACGTTGACTCGAACTTGCAGTGTAATAATAAGATATATAAACTACTATGTTAATAACATTTTTTGTATTGTCGATTTTCTCAGGATCAAGACTGCAGTGAACATGACAGATCATCAGACGAAGGAAGTCCTACGATATCACCTAATCATAAGCACCAGAAAACAAAAAGGGACAAAAAAAAGCGTCGTTGAAAGATCCCAATAATTTTATTTAGCATTTACGGTTTGGTAGTTTTTGAATCTGCCAAAAGATCTCTTGTTCTTCTAAAATATCAGTTATTTTAGTTGCTTCTTCCAAAAACGATCGTAAACTATATGAATCTCGGATTAATTATAGCATGTAATTATAGAAAAGAATCGGAGGAATTTTATACATTTTTGTAATGAACAATAGAGGGAAAGGAACTGATATAAAACACTACCTAAAACAGTTCTATGCAACAATGGCTGCAACTACTAATTAGTCAAAACGGTTGTGCATTTATAAATAGTATTCATTAGCATGTCTTACTTGTTAAATTCGATACTCTAAAAATTAATAAAAGTACTTTTGTTTAATAATTCAATAATTCGAATGGATGTTTTGTCATTCAACCAACAGCACTGAACTTTATTTCAGTTCATAAATTATAATGTGTATATTGTATAATATATAATTCTTCAGTTACATTTCAAGTTTACTCACAACATTAATTGTATGTTATCAGTAGATGCCTGGAGAATGGCAAATTTGACGTCACTTTCACAGAGAACGGACGAGCGAGTTTGATTTGTAGAGTGATGTTCTTCAATCGTTGTTGGTCGAGGGTTAGGTAATTGTTGCGGATCTTTTTGCCATTTGCAGCGTTTACT
This sequence comes from Isotoma caerulea, assembly GCA_034696405.1. Classification (NCBI taxonomy): domain Eukaryota; kingdom Metazoa; phylum Arthropoda; class Collembola; order Entomobryomorpha; family Isotomidae; genus Isotoma; species Isotoma caerulea. Next base: position 1,043 of record JAQFZZ010001009.1, read on the forward strand.
ATCGTTTTTTTCTCGTGGTTAAGCCTCTCTAAACTTTTACTTTTGCATTTACTGATCAAGTTTTATCAATATTACCATTATAATAAAGTTGCTGAAAAGACGTTATAATATATTACTTCTACTATCCAATAAGGAATCAACTCTAGAACGACCATCCACTCTAAGTAACAATTTATGTTTTCTACTAATACATTGAAACTCACAAGAAACATGGAATAATTAATTAATGCATTACATTTATAACAGCTACTACATATTTTTTTACTACAATCAACGACCAGTGTGTACTATTTCGGAAATACAGCGTAGAAACAAATAATTGCAGCTGGTCTACTTTAAGAATGTTTTATAATCTTGCTCGAGTGCTAAATTGCTTAGCATAATTCATCGCGCGACATTCACTTTTTTTCATCAAACATATTTTTTTTTACACAAGAGGGTTATCTTATGATGCTGAAGGTTTTCTTTCGGAGAAATAAATGACTGTCTTCTTAGGTGCAATTATTAGCAATTAAAAGTAGCAGCCATACGTAAGAAGTTACAATCAGTATCTTGAATCAAAATTAATAATAATTATTATTATGCAATCTAATTTAAATGGAGCATTGAAAGCTCACCTCAATCTTTACTACATTTGACTGTTCATTTTTTTCATTTGCGTAATAGGAGCAGAAATACTTGAAATATTATGAATTGTGTTGTTTAAGAATCTACAACAGGAAGCTAACTACATATTATGTTAAGTGAGAAATATTTGTTGCAAATATTTTAAGAGAAAGATCCATTTTGATAATCAACGGACTCTTTGCTTGCTATGAATTACAGTGTACATAAATTACACTTTTTTACTTTAAATTCTACAAGGTGAAAGATAACATGGATTCTATATATGTTAATAACAACAATTAGATACACTACAATAGGTAAAAGTCTACTAGAGGATAAACTATTCCTCTTTGTAGATTAGTGATTAATTACTTCAGCAGCTAATTTTTAAACCTTGACAAATACACTTGAAATATAAGAATCGATTTGATGATTACGAAGCAAAACGGTCAGCAAAAATCATCAAGGTTTACATTTTGCTTCATTTATATCAACAATATACATAATTTAGAGGGATGGTCTTCTGAGAATACTGGTTTTTTATCATTTGATTGTAGGCTTTTGAAAATCCTTTACACAATAATATTATACAGCCTCAAAATGCTTCAAAAACAAACTTGTGTTTGTCCGTGCTGAGTACCAGCATTGAGTTAAAGTGGATTATTCATGAAGGAATCGGAACTAGAAAGCTCCAGCGTTGATTTCTTTTTCATTTTTTGATTGAATTGACATTTGCTTAAATATAATCGTTTAAATAACACATAAAAATCGTACACATATAGAATTAGGTAGGTAGTCAATAACTGGCCTTATCTCGCTAACAATTTGCTGCAGGCTTGATTTGTATTTTTAACCCTCGACGTTAACTCGATTCTCGTCTGAAAAAAGTGCATTTACAAATTAGATCACAATTACATTTACAGCAAACAAAATAAATCTGAAATTTACTTGATCCCCCCTCGGATAGACTAGAATTCGTTCCATCTCCTTGTGGTCCACTAGCCAGGGCCGATTCTCCATTAGTTGACAGATTTAGAGTAGCGTCACCAGCTCCTGTCTCGACTCTACAAGTAAATTCATTTCATTTGCTCTTTGAATTTTTCAGTTTTAAAATATATTTTATAATAAAATTTTGATTATTTACTTTTGTGGTTCCTCTTTAAAAGAAACACCTTTGGATTTGTTTGTGGCTCCAGGTTTTCCGGATCCACTACTGTTAGCATTTGTAGATTTAGTTTCTTTCTTCCCTGTGGATTTTTTCTGCTGAAATGATAAATGAATGATTATCATTCTCATGCTTCTATAATTCTTACAGGTAAAATATTATAACTGAATTAACCAAACCTGATTTTTGTCTTGGTTTTTCTTTTGGTGCCACGAAGAAGAGGGGTGTCCTCCTGCTCTCGTGTTTGGTACTTTCCCACCCGAGATTCTCATTTGATCAAACAATGAAGCTACCTAAATAGACGTACGTTTAAAAATTACTTTTTCAGTTTCAGTTGTCAAATCTTGGAGAAAATTATGCACAACGGACCTGCATGTTCGGACTAATATAGGCTCCTGGTCCCATCGGAATACGAACATTGCGTCCAGGCCCCGTTAACTGATTCGAAAAGTTGCCATTTGGCCCATAGTTAGCTCCCCAAGATCCAACAACCATTCCTGCCACCTCCAACTGTCCACCATTACGGGCTGGAACTCTCCTCTGCTGTTGTCTTCCCGGAATGTCATTGAAGAGAGGAATTCCAACCTGACGTCCTTGCAAGCCCCCACCGATTCTCCCTGAGTAGTTACTGCCATACAGTCCACCAAGAGATGAAGGGCCAGGCGCTCCCGTGAGACTAAATGGATTATTGGAGTGCAGTGATGATCCTGGATGTCCCATTAGTCTGTTTCGATTTCCAGCAGCTGCAGCAGCGGCTAACTGTGAAAGACTTGCAGGTCCCTGGCCACCCATATGACTTGGAATATACGGCACACGTGAAGGAGGAGCAATCATTTGATTCATCAAAGGTGCTAAAAATAAAATGTTATAATTTATTATTTTACGTCACATTTTTTAGTAAAATTAAGTTGGAGAAATTTACCACTGTTTGCAAAAAGGAAGGGAGCTGGATTGGGGGTAGGAGCATATTGGACTTTAATTCCTTCAGTAACTGCAAGTCTCAATTGATCAATGTTAAATACAAGATCCATTTTGAAGCCGCAGATCTCAGCTAAATTTTTTCCAATCGCTTGTTGTTCCAAAACATAATTGAATACTTTTCCATTGAAGAAAAGCCATGGGCAGAAAAGCATGAACGGAATAGGTGCACCACAGGCATCGTTGGCCAATAAGGCCATTTCTACTCCTTCCATGAATAAATGAGACAGGTGAACACCTCTCATCGTCAGGTTTGCCACCTATTCAAAGTCATATTCAACACTTCCTATCATAAAACATTCGAATCGGAGAAAAAATGTCTCGTACCTCAATATCTTGAGCAATACTTGGGTCAGTCATGTCCTGAATAAAGGCTTGGGCTATAAAAGCCTCTAGCTCATTTTTCCGCAGAACTTTCTTGTCGGATGCGAGAATGTACCTAAATTCAATTAGACCAATTTAATCAATGAGATTCGAAATGGTATTCTGCTCAACTTGTACAACACAAACCTCAAAACACAGGTCAAGACCAGCATTTGTTGGGGAACACAGTTGGAGTCCAATACAATCGGCTTGTCAGCCTTCAATATGGTCAGAAACGCTCGTGTTCGTTTCCGTTTGCAGTCGTCCTTCTCACTAAGTAAATTGAAATCCGAATTAACCTCAAAATAAACTTATGACTTTAAGGAACTTTAAAGGAAGGAGTTTTCAACTGACCCTAGCCAAAGTCTCTCCACAGTTGGAACACCCCAGCCAACTTCAACAGCATTTACGACGTCCGTTTTAATGGACTTTGTTTGATAACAGTAAAAGCTTTCCTTGACTTGGATAGTAGGAACTTTTTCATTGCGTTGCTTGGCTAAGAACTGGAGATGATGAAGGTTAAAAAGGATGGCGTAGACTCGTTGTCGAAGTGGACGGAACAGATCATGGGCTTTGGGTAACTCCTTCGAATCTTTTGCCTCTTGGATGATTGCTGACAGTTTTATTTCTCTCTGTAAACAACAGAGAATAAGGTTCAACAAATTGTAAAAAAATTAAAAATTTCTTTCTTCCAAACAAATTAACTTACATGTTTGAAGATATGATAGATGTACGGAGACATTAGTCCATTTTTGTGACGATTCGTACAAACGTTTTCGATTTCAGGGTTGATCCGATACAACATCTTATCTAGCGAAGATTTTGATGCACTGCTTTCTCCATTTTCAGTCTCTCCACTTCCGTTTGGCAACGCGTCGGTTTCAGTTTCAGCAAAAACCTTCGATGAATCTCCCTTCAGGTGTCACATAATTTCGTTCGTTATAGCCAACGGAATAAAATCTTTCTACATCTCTAAAAATATGTAAGAATATTGTGCATGCACAATCAAGTTACCTCTAACTTCTGACTATCAGATGGGAGTGCAGCAGAATCTACATCAGTTGCCACCGCGGGAGTGGCAGAGGCTTGCGCTTGAGATTTCTGACCTTTTTGTTCATTTTTCTTGGAAGATTTGTTTTTGCCTTTTTTATCTCCTTTTTGGCCAGAATTTCCAGCCTTAGGAACCGCCAGATCCGTGTAGTATCGCAGACATTTGGTAACTTTCTCCAACAACTCCTTCCCCTTCTCTGGCTGTTTTTCCGACAAAGGTTTCGAAACGGACTCGGCAACCTTTTCAGGTTCGATCCCCGGGAGATTTTTGATGAATGCAGCCAGCCTCTCAACCACACTTGTCTGAAAATACACTTTTGCTTTTAATACACTGTTAATATTTTAAACAGAAAAAAGGTGAAAACTACCTTGGTGGAAAATTCGACTTCTAAAGAAGAGTAGAAATCAATGAGATCTGCCTCGGACAAAATGTGATTACCCAAAAGGGCTGCAAATATATGAAACTTGTCTTTAGGAAGGCTTAAAGCGTCATACACTTTCTTCAGTTTCACTTCCACCGTTTCCAGAGATCCCTATCAAAATTAACCTCAACTTCAGTCAACAGAATCTTGAACATTTTGATTTGGAAAACATGAAACTGATCAAACCTTAAACGTAAGCTTCAACTTTTGAGCAGAAAAATAGCGTGGTATGTCAAAAACAAGGTATTCTGGATCATCAGCTACGACTCCTTGAAAGGTATTTCTTTGGCAAAATCGAACGACCTCTTTATGATGGTCTTCTATTGTACACATCTGTAAAAAAACATTTCCGTGTTAATTGCATTTTCACTACTACATTGATTATACAGCAGAGTATTTAATAAATATTCTACCGTTTTCATTTGCAGCGATCTGAAAGCCAGACGGACTGCAGAACGAAGGTATGCGGGAGGAACCCACCAAATTCTGTGAAACACAAAATGTTTTTGTTACTTAATGTCATACTGTGATAAATGAAATTAGGTAATTAAAACGCTGACTTTGGTGGAGGTTTTTTCTTCAAGGAAACATGTCTGTGAATTTCTTCTACAAATCTATGAGTTTCTTCTTGTCGTTTCTTCCACTCAGTATCAAGTCTCTCTAGCTCCAGACTTCCATTGAAAAATATGATCAACTCCAAATTGGACCCTTGCACAACTGTGGCAAAGTTCCTGAGAAATTGTTCCATTTTATTCCATTGGCCTCCACAAACCCAATCTTAGAAATACGACATATTTTAGTTAGTTACGCTATTTACATTTCAAATGGAAATCAATCCTTACCTGGAAAATAGCCTCCATACAGTCTATCTAAACAGCATTCTCCGTCCACAACCAGTTTAAGCTGCTCATTTTTTCCCTTCGATCTCACCCCGTGAGCCAGTTTTAGAAGATCAACTGATTCCACTGCATTGAGGGTGTTTTGCGTAAAATGGGACTGCAATAGAATTCACTTCAATTAAAAATTCGAACACGAGAATTATTCAGAATTTTAAATCTTTATGATTTTAACATTTAAAAAATGTTAAAAAAGTTGCATACCAAATGTAAATCACAATATAATTGTATTAAAATGTAACCAACCTGCAAATCGCTGAGTCCCATGATGATTGTACCCGTTTCAGCCTTCTTATTAAGATTAGTCAAATTTTGCACAATTCACCCGACTATTTGAGCCGATGACCAAAAAGTGCATTTACAATGCACACTTTTTTATCCCTACCTACTGACTCAGTCAATAATAATACTCAATTCGATTCACAATACAAAATCACGAATAACAATCTTGCAAAAAATCTTTGTTCTCCTAAATTTTTTACTTATTACAACTTAATAATTACTTTGTACTTTCAACTTGACTTCCTTCCGCTTTTATACTGTCATTTATCCTCAAAGATCAACTTATCGAATAAAAAGCCAACACTTCCTCGTTCCAAATTAAATATAGTTTGCAAACAGGTGCAAGTTCTTCTTTGGTTTTAAGATTTAACGACTACTTTGATCAACTGCTAACTTGCTCTTCAGTGTCCACAAAGTTGCGTACCTTCGTGCTTCGCACAGCACCAACAACGCACAACGTGTGACCCTTACTTGTTCATCTATCTATATCCCTTTAGCTTATATAATATTCTGTATTCCTCTCAGCAGCACTCAGCACTTATCCTATTCACTATTTTTATCCTGTCGACAGTCGATGTCAGTCATCAGTGCTTGTCTAGGTGCAGCAATGTCAAACAAACAGCTTTCGTGATAACGAAGAATTATAAAAAATCCTAAATTAAAAAAACAAAAATTTAATTTAGTATTATTATTAGTTTGTAGTTAGTTTAGTATCACACAATCCCACAATAATTCCAGTTCCGGCTATCCACTCCACACCTTCACACTTTCATCCAGTAGTACTAACAACCAGCGCTGCTGAGCGTTTGAACGCTTCAAGCATTATGCATTAAATAAATTGTGCTATGCACCAGCTAAAAACGAAATTATTAAAAAAGCATTTACTTACTAAATTTAAATTTAACTCCACACAGCAAAATAGTAGATAACAATGTGAATGATGATGCGGCTTTCGTTCATCAAATCAAGTGAAAACCAAGTGTATTTCTTATACTAATATTAAAAGTCAAACCCCAACCAACTACTGTTCAATTGATACTGACTGACACACTCACTGACAGTCCAGTCTCATAAGCAAAGTCAATGCTCTAGAAAATACAAAATAATACAACATTCTCTGCTGTGTGCTGTGATTGTAGTAGAATGTAGTAGTCTGCTGTCTTCTACAGGGATGATGATATAAAAGGCAGGGAAGTCAAGTGCATTTGCTACGAAGAAATAAATTAAATTGGATAGATCTAGAGATGTTGTTTGTTGATGGGTAGATCATCGGTGGAGGATGCAACTCTCTCTCTTGTTCCTTTCAATTGCGGAAGAATACGCAGTCTACCCTCTCACATTTACCAAAATCTCATCCTAGTCTAACTCTAGAGGGCTGTCTATCTTCTATATTCCCATTCGGGCCTAAAATATCACATTTCTCATCTAACTTTCATTTCATCAATGTTACACAACATGGGCTTAGGGAAAAGTGAAAGCTTCTCTCTGAGGTAAAAGAGATGGAGAGAAAGTGGAATGGAATCGGATTAGAATGGTTAGATTCCAGCAATGGCAGTGGGGGTATGTTGAAATTTTTTATAGAAGCCAGTGGGAAATCAATCGGTAACAATCTCAATAAGAAAATATAATCGACCCTTTAGGATTAAGGTCGGGTGGGCTCTTTTCTTGCATTGCCCTATGGGTGTTTGGGCCCTTTCATTCACCTTTTGAATGATTAACTTAATAAAACAATTGTGAATCCATAGCCGGAATTAATTAAATAGTTAATTGGGCAGACAATGTGCACACTCTTTTTTTTTAGAATTTGCAATAAACCATTTAGAATCCAAATGGTTATTGTCTCCCAATGTGATTCTTGTCTAATTTTAATATTAAGTAATTAATCTAGATAAGTATCCAGTCTATTATTATTCTTGTTGAAATGTAAACGGATGAATAAATACCGGAAGAAAGAAAAAGGTATAAAATCGAAAACATTGTACAAAAAAAGATTTTAATCAAACTCTGCAGAAAGTTCATACCTTACACTATATAAAATATTAATAAAATGATGAAAATTTTACACAATTATAATATGGGAATGTTTTTAATCAATCCATTACGAACACTTATTACTTTTTATAATTATAATATTTGGCACGTCAGAAGGCTTCTCTTTTACAAGAACTAGAACTACTCTGAAATTATAATGCAAATCTAAAGATTTTTTTGGAAAGATTCTAGGTATAGAATTCATCTTAATTTTTGATATCCTTTTTCAATTTAATCTTTAATCTTTATATTTAACCCCGCCAGACATCTGGAAAAGATTTGGATACGTATTTTTAGACATGTCAAAATTTACTCAACTGATCTGCATTAGCACTTTCTCCGTCAGAGATATTCCATACCATGAAAAATGCTAAGCCTAATGTTACTTATGTAATTTAATCTGAGTAAGAAGGATTACATGAGGCGTATTAGTAAAAGGATCTGGCTGGGAACTGACAAGGAAACTATAAGTATATGATCATGATGATTATTTATTAGAGAATTCCGAATGAAGATTCAACGTTCTGTCTGACGTACATTTTTCCTAAATCCACTTCCCACGTGTTTTCTTTCGATAGAAAGCAGATATGCTTTTACTTTTAGGAACATAATAAATAACCTTTGCGTACTCATTTATTTGTCGAATATGATAAAAAAGGTGAAAGTATCAAGTTTAACTAAAAACGAGACTAAAAATAATGTAATCCCATCATTAAAAGCTTTTTTTTATTGCTTTTGTTGATTTATGATGCACGTATGTTTTAATTTTTATTTGTTTGAGGTACCAAAATTAAATGATGAAGTACGTTTATATATTTAGTTGTTTATATTTAGATTAAATTGGTTATTATGGGAGGATTGCTATTACGAAAACTGTGAAATTATAGGTTTGTGAGATTTCAAGCCAATTTAAAATTGAAAATTTAGCACGTGCCTGACATACGAAAACAACTTTTGTTTTACCCTATTTCACCTCCTGTATACAAAAATACTTTTTGTACTGAAACGTGTCACTGTCTTGTCACAAGACTATAAACACGAGAACAAGGAAAGAATGATCGTGACCTCATGACATTTATTTTGATGGAAGTTAAATTAGGATATGGTAAAGGTTAGATTTAAAAACATACAATAAAAATTCTTCGAGTTATCTAATAAAATATCCAGGGTTTAACGAGCAAATCTACTAAAGAACGTATCCAGTTTACCTCAAATTGACTCAAATATCCATTTGCATAACAAACATTTTAGAGAAAGTTGAATTAAGAAAGAAACTTTAAAAAATACAACATGCAAAAAATATTGAAACGGCTGCATCAGGTCTTCTTGGGTTTGCATAGACTGTAAATATTTTTAAAAAATTAATACTACTTTTAATGAATCTTCAGTTCTATTTGTCACCAGTTGTATCATAAAATAAATCATTACTATAGTTGGACTGTTCTTTCTATTTATCTGTTGTAAAAATATATGTTAAGAAATGAATGAGAATTCAGAAACGTATATATCTATGTTTATCTACAAATTTGTAAGGTAGCTGGTTTTACTGGTCAGCTATTTGTGCAGTTTTGAAATGTACTGTGTATTCCAGTCAATTCCGAATTCCGTGGTTAGATAAACCTTAATAAATTGTTATTAGTTTTTATTATCTTTGTAAATCATGTCAAATTAGAGAGTGTATTGATTAACCTTCACTGAAACATTATTACTTTTAACACAACAATGACAAACAATCATTGATAACATGCTTTTTCCGTGATTTGAACGAAATTACACCTAACAAGAACTGAGACCTAAACCTAAGACCTAACTGCAATTACAAGATGACGTGTTGGAAAATAATAAAATTAGGCACTATAACCAGGTTGTTTGTTTTCTACTAATGTTTATTTATAACTTTGTCTATTTTTAGATTGTCAATTCCTTTCCTGTAAATATTTTTTCTAATTCTTGGATTCCACCAAATGAATGAGATTTAATAAAAAATGGACGTAGGTGGGGAGAAATTGAAGAAGTTAGGCACAAGTAGAAATAAGCAATAGAAAAAGTATCGAATGAAGTTTGATCTCACAAAGTATACTGATATTACCCAAAGACCTTTTACTAGGTACCCGAAATCCAGATCTTCCTAATCTCATCTGGATTTTGGGAAGGAAACTGGTTGATCTGATACAATTTAATGGTCACGGAAGAAGCCGGCGTCATTTGAGGTAATATAATAATTCATAATTACATTAAAAACAATTTGAAAGCAATATTAGGTTTTTATTTTCTACACCCGGTTCGCCCACCAAACAAAGTTTTCATATGACAGTATATACAAAATACATAATATAGTAACGCATCCTTCTAAACCCCTCTTCAGTATTATAAGATTGCAAAGTTAATTATTCAATATAATGAGTTCCTGTTTGATGTCTATTTAAAAAAATACTATTCTCATTTTGACAATATGAACCTTGTGAAAAAGGTGTATTTTATAAAAATTGATTAACAAGTAAACTGATTAACTTGATTTCAAAATTAGATATAATTTACATTACATTTATTGCATAAGCGATTTAATTCAGCGTAGTTCATACTGGAATACTGGTTTATGTCTGCTCATCCTTTTGCGGCAAATAATGCTCATTCTCTGAGAATTGCTTGGATATAACGTGGCGTTCTTTCTTACATAGTTATTTGAATGAAAATTTAGCCAATTATTGCATTTATGACAATTGTATTTTTAGTAGCTAATTTGAAACTAACTAATCATGTGTTGGAAATCAATTCTGTTGAAAGGCTTTAACATATTTTATTTAATGCAAGTGAAAACATTGCAAAAATTACGGATTTAAACTTTGTCGTACATAAAATAATTAAAAATATATAATAGCACTTACTTTCAACGTTGGTTCAATTTTAATGTTTACTCTTTTACAAATACTTTATTTTATTTTACTAATTGTAAACATAAAAAAAGCATATTTTTATGTTTTACACTCTATTCATATGTTGTTATTTAATTATTCTTGCTATTCGTAGCCGGTTTGAAATTCACACGTTTTTAAACCAATCTAAACGTGTACAATCGACATTGTAGGTTTTTAATTAGTTAGTCAGCCACATAGTGGTGTTTTGGTTTGTGGGATAGTGTTTACAATTCATTGATGTCTGGAAAAAGGTAAAATGGCAAAAATGAAAAAGTAAAATTAATTTTATTAAAAATGCTTTTAATAAAATTCTACTGTTTTTGCCTTGTTTGTGCTGCAATAAATCCTAGACAAAGTTGATAAGTTAGTACAAACCAAAAAACAACAAGTTTAGAGGAATTCTTAAACTCATTGATGCTGCATAAAGATAGAATGTCCTTTACCTGATATAAAACCGAAAGTGCCTACCGTTTTTCTGAAATGCGATCAAAGTCCATGTAATAAAACTATCAAATCCTATCAGCCAAGGCGTGCTTTTTCTTTTATCTACCTTTAGGCATATTAGTTTCACTCAACTAAAATAATGTGAACATGCCACAGAAAAAATGCTATTGCTGCGGAGAGAATCTAAAACCGCAGCTATCCTAAGTTTCGGATGCTTTTGTTCGTGAATCATGGCATTTCATGGATCAAATAACATGACATGCGAAATTTGATTTAGTCAATGTTAACGTCAACAGCAGATATTGAATTGAACTGGAGAAGGCTTGCGTGTACAAGTTATGATAACAGCAGGAAGTATGGAATTGTATATAAATACAAAAATCGTTGTAGGCACTTGCGGAATTCATCCAAAATAATGTGTGGTTTTGGCATATAATTACACAGGAGCAAAAAAAGGTAACCGAGAAATGAACCTAAATATAATGCTTAAATTTCTAAAATAAATAATTTCTGATTTTTTTACTTTCTCCATTGAACATTTCAAACTGGATTGTCTGAAACTAGACTTTCTCTTTAACGTTTAACTTTACCTTATATTACAGAATAAATATGAAAATGTGAAAATTTAAGAACTTCAAATATTTAATGAGCCTAATGGTTTAACACTGCAGTATACATGTTAAAGTTAAAGGTGAAAGTCCAACGTCACACCGTACCCACTTATTATAGTGCTTCCTTTAAAGAGTGCTTTTCTTTGCTGCTGCATGGATGGATGCAGCAAAATCTGAGAGTCCTTGTCTGGATAGACCCGTTTCCAGATGAAGTTCAGAAATTGATTTAACATTTCATTCATGGAATTCCCATATTTATAAAGACGCTTTAGAGAAAACTGGGTGAATTCGTATAAATTATCCAGCCTCACGAT
>JAQFZZ010001010.1:0-13111 GCA_034696405.1 Isotoma caerulea
ATTATGTGCAAAAATGTATGTATTATGAGTTTGATATAAAAGTTTAAGATTATGAAATAGGGAATGAATGAGCCATGAATGTATTGCATATTCCGTGTTGTACGTGTAGATGAAAATAATAATTATGCTTTCTCGGAAAGTTCGGGGTTTTCGGTGGAAAGGAATGCACACTATTCGGGCAACTAGAGAGAAAAGTAGGGAAAGTATGGATCAAAAGTTGAGTCGTCCATCCATGGATCCGACCACTTTTACTTTGTACTACTTAGTCCGTATAATGTACCTTTTTTTGCAATACATCCACATCGGATCGGATTATATTGTGAAATTTAGATGGATGGACAACTTGTCCACAATTCTGCGCACATTTATAGCATTTTTGGATTAATTTTTAGAATATGATTTTCTCCAAAATGTTCTTGAAAGAATTCAATGGGTTGCTTGTATTACTGCATGTACACACTATTGAGGAAAATGTGAAAGCGCTCCTGTATGACATTTTTTTTACATTTATTGACATTGCAGTTTTTAATTTTTCTTAGTGGATTTACGATTTTGGGCTTGGATATATAATAAATATGATTTTTGTACGGTGTTTTGGTTCGGATTGTATGCCCCTAATTGTCCAAATGTAAAGTTTTTGGATTTAAAGAGACAAAGGGTCTATTTTGCTCCTACGAAAATCTGAAAGATCTCTGATCTTGCTCAGCCTTAGCTTTGGAGCTAGTTGTACAGATATTTAAATGGGCAAAACAAATCTTTTATATTTTCTCTCGTGTTTAATTTTTGTAAAACTAAATTAGATTTAGATAGACTTCAGACTTAAGGGGGTGGAGGAAGGAAGGTAAGGAAACGTCGCTGACGCTGACGCTGCACCCGGGTTTTTAATTGCACACCCTGTCTTTGTTCAGCCGGTGTGGGGCAAACTGAGTTGACCACAGTGAGGTGATGTTCAGAAAGAAAAGGAGGGAAAATTGAATTCAACCACTGCACACATTTTCGATCGAGCGTATAGGCCAAGATTTAGGTTGCACTTTGCACTACTACAACTATTGAACTATTTCAAATTTCAATCGAAATTTTCGTCTTGCTTTTTGTGTTCATTCACCGTAATCACCGTGGCTTCTTTGTTTTATTCCTCCGTTTGAATTCTTTTTCGTAATTCTCATCTCGAGAGTGTTCAAAAACAACCGGACATCCCTCATCCCTCTGTTTATCTTACAAATTAAGGGCCATTGATTGCGTTATCTAATCCATAATCGGCATTAATTGCATTTACTTCCATTAGAAGTTGAAGTTATTAAGCAAACTAAAACCAGAAGACGTACACAGTACAAAGTACAACGTACATTCGATTTTAAGAAAAAAAGAATTTCCAGTCTGGTGAGAAACCACAATGTCAGCGTCAGCATTGAAAGCCAATGGTCTCCAGAGTCAGGTAAAAAATACATGTTGCTGCTGCACCTTGTGCCTTCACTTGTGACGTGGTGCGCCTCTTTCACCTTTTATTACGTGAAACGTGATACGATAATTAAATTAAAGGCTTGTTGTAGCTTAGCATATTGTGTATTGTAATAAATATTTGTTTATTGTGAGCTTAGGTGTTTGAAGATTATGTGAATTCAGTGAAAGACAAGTCTGAGGATTTTGTGAAAAACATCTGTCCCAAGCGAATCAAAGAACTGAATGACCTTCTCGAATCGGATGACTTCAATTTAGATAAACAACGAGATACGCTCCGTCTGCCTCTTAATATTCCCATTCCAGATGCTCAAGCCATCAATAGGCATGTTCAAAACAAAACATAAGCATTTCAAAATATTTTCTTGTGTTCTTGATTCAGAATTTGAATGGATTTGTTAATACAGAGCTTTACGGGTGAGACGTTACGTGGATGAAACCAATGGAGAATTAAGTCCAGCTGAGAAGAAACGTAAATTGAATAACTTGGATTGTGAAGAAGAGAGTTGCAGTACTATTGGGGTTGGGACTAAAGTGTTGGCACTTACCACAGGACCCGTCCCTTGCAATGCGACCATCTCCAAAATGTTCGAGTCGGTCAAACCTCAAATTCGCCAACTTGTGGAAAATGCTAATCTTGTGAGTTCTCAATTTATTTCAAAGTATTTACTTTGTGCTAAGAAAAATATTTAACTTTTTAAAATAATGATTTTTCGATCTGCAGTTGAAGATGTGGGTGACATTCCTTATTCCAAAAATTGAAGACGGTAACAATTTCGGAGTGTCCATTCAAGAAGAGACGTTGGGAGAGATTCGAAGCGTAGAGGCGGAAACAGCAACGTTTTACGAGCAGATCACGAGATATCACATGGGTCGAGCTAAGATAATCTCAAAGGTGAATTAAAATTAAGTTCACAGTATTCACAATATTATTATCAAGGGCTTTCACTTTTAATGATTTTGCTACATTATTTTTGCAGGTTGCTAAATACCCGCATGTGGATGACTACCGACGTGTCATAGCCGAGTTGGACGAGAAGGAATTTCTCAGCATGCGACTCGTCGTCTCCGAAATTCGCAATCATTATGCATCGCTTTATGATTTGATTAGCAAGAATTGGGAGAAAATTATCAAACCCAGGACATCCAATTCAGAACATCTTTACTGATTTCATTTAGCCTTTTCCTCCTCTTTTTTGATTTCCTTGACTCTAACTAAATGCTTTGGGTCAATATTTAATCTTTTGTTTAAACCTTTAAATTAAACTATTGTAAAGAGTCGATTTCACGTTTTCCTTTTGAATGAATTTTTGACTTAGAAGTGAATTTGGAATTTCTATCCTGATTTAAATTTATAAAAAGTGTATAACAAATATATAACGAAATGTGTTTTAAAATTTAGACGCGAGTGTTGAACAGCTCCTTGGTTTATTAATGTCATTTATAATAGAGATGAATTTACTATCAGTTAAATAACTTAAGTTTACATTTTTATACACACACTTAATCACAAATTATATTGATAAATACATTAATTACGAGGAGGGTTGCAGAGACTCATTTTTTATTTGACAGTACAAAACTGGTAGAAAGGGGGTTAATCCTTAATTTAGTTGGAACCTTCGCTTCTCTCATTTTTTAAATCTAATTATTATTTCCATTAGACTCGGCCACGCACTCATTTTCTTTTTTATGAATGTGGCGAGTCGTTACCCAGGGTTTACAACAACACGATAAATTGATTACTCACTTACATAATAATAAGGGTTTTATTTTTATCCTTGAAGGACTTTCTTGGTCAAACCTGGACTTCTAGCTTGGTCCAAGTCAATGTCAATTAATTAATGGTTAAATTGGTTTGGGTCAGGCAGGGGGTAAAATAATTAGTTGGAATTTCCAGTGTGATGATACCTTCACCTTTGTAAAATACAAGAATCAGTCAATTGTTTATTGCATTATGAAAGAGAACACTCATCATCCCTCCAGTGTCAAGAATTTTGAGCTTCTTTCAGTAACTTTAAAAAGGCATTTCACAGTTTCTTAGAAAATTCTGATTTGTAACAAAATATTCGTAGATTTCCTCAGCCAATTTTTGAGAGAAGGAACATTCTTCATTGCCTCTAATCATCTTTTTGTCGTCAAAATAAAATAATACGAAATGGGCATTGGAGTTAGGACTTTGGAGTACGGAGGGCTTTTGATCCTTAACTTAAAGGGGAGAGGTTTTAAAAATTAATAAATTAATTAGCACACAATGAGACTGAGGGTAATAATCTTCCGTTGTCACATATCGATTTCCTTTACAAGAAATCATAGTCGAGGATATAACAGTTAAATTTAGTTTAACATAAAAATGTCAATCGCAATGTGGGGGGAAAGCCATCTTTAAAGATGAGTTGGGCAGGCAGAGGTATGTCGTTTTAACCCGTTCAGTTCACGTCATTTTGGCGAAATCTGGGCATTTAATTTCCCTTGTATAGAGAGAGCTAACCCCAGCTAAGCTTGTCCCAAGAGTTTAAGTAAATATTGATTCGTTTTTTGTTTAGAGCTCTTTGAGCAGCGTGGATTTCGCTGTTTTCAGTTTGTCTAATCGTTTTTGCAAATGAGAATTCGTCGTTTCCAGTTCGTCTAGTTTTGACTGAGCCTCCCGTAACTGAAAAACAATAGAAAATAAAAGTTGCACTGTGGAAATTTCTAAAATAGACAATCTTAGAATAGAAGAGAATGTCCTTACCTCACGCTGTAGTTTCCTTCGTTCAACCTTCAAGTCATCTTCTCTGGATTCAGCTTCTTCAGCTGCCGATTTAAATCTTTGAACTTGAGTGTCTAATCGTCCTACCTGACTCGTCCAAAATCAATCAGTTAATAATCCATTAGTTCACATTTTTTTAGTAGGTAATAAATTTAAAACACAAAATAGAAAAGGTGGACTTACATTGGCCTGCAATGTTACGATTTCTTGTTCATATTTTTGAGTCTTGAATCGATAGTCTGCTATTTGTTTGCTAACGTCCCCTGTTCATATTCAAATTCATAATTAAATCCTTTATATAGTTTTAAACTATTTCCTTTTTTATATGCTTTTAAATACCTTCAGATTCAGGGCCGTTAGAAAGATGATTTGAATTAGTGGAGTTTGAATTAGTGGAAGGTTGTCCTTTTAAATTACGACTTCGCTCTTCTTGTAAATCTAATTTGAGTCGACGGATTTCATCCAACAGTTCGTTCTTCTCTTCTAACACTTTCTTTAATCTCACATCTAGAGAAATTCATTCGTTTTTTAATTAATTTTAAATTAAATAGAAAATTAGTGTAAAATATGTGTTCAAGTAATTATAATGAATTACCAAGAGATCCATCTCCTAATGTGGCTAAAACTTGGGCTGTTTGTTGGGTCACGAGGGTCCGTTTTACTCGAGTCTCTCTCTCCCCATTCCCCAGCTCGACCTCCACATCGTTCTCCACCACGACTAGACCATATTCCTATATACAGCACAACAATATAATTACACTCAATTCATCACTCCTTAATCTTTTATAAAAGCGCTTAAGCGTCAACACTCACCTTAATCAGCTCATCTCTGTCTTGAAGCTGTAGTTTGTGATATTCTAATTCTTCTTTGATTTGATTCGAAAGTCGCTTAAGGTTCTCAAAGTCTCTGCATTTGTCTCGATGCTCACGCCCCAACAATGAGAGAGATTCTTCCAAGTCATCTATTTTATCTTTAAGTAGCTCCACTTGATAAATCAACGCCGACTTTTCATTGTCCAACTGAGCATTTTGTATCATCGATTTCCGAAACTTTTCTTCCAGCTCCTTCAGTTCATGCTATAATAAAAAACAAGGAGAATTTTTAAATTCAGGGTTAAATATGGAGGGAAACTTTATTAATTAAATTAAAACACTGTGTACCCTGAGGTCCCGCATACTGATGACACCGTCTTCTGAAGAATCCTCGGAACTTCTTCGACTTGAATGATAACTTGTGGCGGAACCTACAGAATGACCTCCAGCAGATTGTCGATGACTTCCCAAAGCGACGCGGAACGCGGCACGATTTACAACGTCAGTGGTGGGGGGTGGGGCCGTGTTGTTCGTGGGGGTTGTGTACATGTCGTAATGTCGATCAGCATTGTCATCCGACTCTTTTTGTTGTTTTTCTAATTCCTTCATCCGAATCTCTCGAGCTTCTGCCCTCGCTTGACGACGAGCTGCTAGCCGTGCCTCCGCCTAAACAGTCAATTCAAACATTATTTTAAACAACTTCCATATTTATTCATTATCTTATTATTAGAACTATCAAATCATTATTTAGGATTGAGCTCATGATATGGACATGGACACATTTTTAGGTTAAAAATTCTAAAAAAAAATTTAATACTGTAAGAAAAGTATGTTAGAATCGCTTGAGATTATTTTTAAGTCCTTTTCACAGACTAGGACAGATGCATATGCTTTCTGCATTTAAACTTAATATTTAAATTAATATTGTATAAATTACAGATCCTTGTTCATGTTCAAGGTAGTCATTGATATCACCCTCATCGTCTTCTGAGAACACTCCGTCATGCAAACTCTTCTTCGGCGCAATTGAATTCGAAACAGATGAGGCACGTCTTCTTGATGACGAAGAAGGGCTCGTTTCTTGAACATCCATCCCCTCCTCTTCACTTTGTAAATGGCCAACCTCTTCATCACTTTTAGCACTTGGCCACGGCGGAGGTGCTGGAATACTTTCAACCCCTCCAGATAATATTTCTTTTTCGAATTGCTCAATTTCCTCAACCCCATCTGATACAAGTTTATTTTCTTCAATTTCCTCAATCTCTAACCTTTCTGTTTCAAACTGTTCAACACTTTCATTTAAATTTTGGGAATGTTCAACGGCTGCCTCGAGTCCACTTTCAGTCCCATATGACACTTCATCCACAACAACCAGTGCAGAATCTATTGACTCATCATCATTCTCTCCTGGGACGGAAGAGAGAACTTCCTGTGTAGATAACTTTTCTTGTGGGTCGTTTTCATTTACTTTGGAGGGTGACGGCACCTCAACCACCTCGTCAATAGATGTGTCTTCAACACTGGGTGGTGGGGCAGGTATCAAGGGTGTTTGTGGGGGTGGTTGTGCTTGTGGAATACTTGAAGAGCTTTTGCTAGTGCTTCCCTCAGAAGGTGCGGCAACCTTTTTTGAACCACTCTTCTTCTTTTTCTTTCCTTTACCACTCATTTTAGAATTCAATTGATTTCAAAATACGATGAATTAAAGTATTATGCAGCCAGTCACACAGGATGTCGAGGTAGACCAAATACAAATAATAATACAAGTCTCTCCAGCAAAATATCTTTTAGTACAAATCTAAATGGTACAAAGGATTTGAGTGTTCATAAAGAGTTCAGAGAGATAACTAAATGACTGACTGTGTCATAGGATTGGAGAGATAAGTAGGGTAAGAATAAAGCCGAAGGGATGTATAAATAATTGATGATAACACTTTTTGACTTGTAGATAAGAGGAATAACAAATATGATGATGATGCAGTGTGTTAAGGAAAGAAACAAAATAAATTGGAGGTGTAGCAGAGACTAGGAGGCTGAGAAATGGAGCATCAATTATCTCATACTACTACTTCTAATTTCATCTTTAAACACACAGGTAACACACACATGGAATAACTATTTTACACGGTTTAAGTGTGCTGGCACACGTAAAATACATACTATGTATTATACCATACACCAGGTAGCAATATAATATCATCCATCATCATATAATCATTCCCAGCATTTGTCTAATAGGCATTTACACCTTTATATTTAATCTACACTGAAACTGATAGATAGGCAGGGTTTCACCCACACGGGTTTTACTTCGACCCAAAAATCTCTGAGTGAAACCTTGAATGCTTTTGTAAGGAATTGGAGGAATGTTTGGGTCACTTTGTCAATCAAGGACTTCTCATATAGATCTGTCAATTCCAAAGGCTTCCACTATCTCACGTGTCTGAAACCCTACAATCTTTGATGGAAACTTTTCTAAAAATTTTAACGGGATAAATTTAAGCGCCGGGTAGGGTGCAGAAAGCCAACTCTGGTCTGGTGACTAAGTAAGATCCATGTAAATTATTCTAGTAGCTGTAGTACACGTTATTTTGTTATTTAATTAAATATTCAGAGTGGCAACAACACCTTGTTGAATTAATTGTGGCGATGACTGAGAAGACGACCACAGCAGAATATTTTCAACACATTAAATCCTCTCTATTTTTATACACATTTTAAGCGTTATTTAATATATTTTATGATAAAGTTTGTTTTGTTATTGTACAGCCCATAAAGATAGAAAAGGAGTTGTGGTTTACATTGGGTGGCACCATTTATATTAATTTCATAAAAATTCATAATCCCTAACGGATTTGTTTGTTCCCCTGTGGCTTATGTCATCTCTCTATCCATTCTATCGTACACACACAATGGATCAACATATTCATTTTGTCATTTCATTTGACAACTTCTCCTTCCATAAACATTTTTTATCTACCTTTCTTTCATTCCTGCATTCCTATAGATGAATATGGAAGAATAGTTTTATTAGTTTTATACAATCTAAATAACACTTACCACTGTGAAAATATCTTTTTAAAGATCATGTCAAAGCATAAGAAACTACAGAGTGGCCCATACTACCGTCGCGTCGCCAAAAGAAGTAACAAATAACTTATCTAATCTTTAGGGTAGATTGGAAGCGGAACAAGATTTAGTTATCTGTTTTTACTCTTTCTTTCAAGTTTGCAACTTGTAAATTTAAAACGATTAAAGATTTTTACAGTAAAATTTTAATTTCTGACCTTATCTTTACCAATATAAAAATTCTATTTAAGAATTTAAGTTTTATTCGATAAAAAGTTCCAAGCACTAATTATATAAATTTAATGTACAGTCAGTTGAACTACAGCTGAAAAATATTTTACAAATAATTTCGGAAAATTCATTACATTTAAAAAAATAAGTTATTCAATACCAGTGTGTAACATGAGAATTAAAAAAAATACATGTGGAACGTGGAAGTATTCTAGACAAAATTAATGAGCATTTCTGTTCCATGTAAGCAGATTCCGTCCGTAATTCCTTAATTCTCCGGAAATGGAGAAATATAAAAGTAAAAGTTGAATTCGAATATAACTTTTTTAGTACCGTTTGAATTAGAGAAGTGAATAATTATAACTTGTAGTCGTTTAGCCAAGGAGAGTGTAAATTCCCATTTGGATGGAAGGATTTCTTTAAAACTTGTTCGAAATCTATTTTTGGACAAGCTAATTTTACACGGCAAGTGTGGAATATCCCTTTCACTCACTCCAAACTCAAAATGTTCTCCTGCTAATCTGCAACTAACTGGGCTATAATATTGTAAAAAGCCATAATTTGTTTTCCATCTATATTTCCTATCACTCTGGAAGAGAACAAATGTCTCTTTTCAAATCAAATCTAACTTATGAATGATTAACTGCTAAAATATCTCAATATAATATTTGCATATCTATTCCAAAAGTCAAAAAGTGAAATTCAATCTGCAATAGAAAAAAAACTAGCAAATTGTAACTCGTCTAAATATTATAACCATAACAAGAATAGGGACGTAATTCCCGAAAAAAATAAAAAAGTTTACCATAGATGCCTCTTTTAAGGCCGCAGTCTGGCCAACTAATTATCCCTTATCTTAATTAAAAAGTTAAGAGATCTGATAAACCTGAGATGAAATAAACTCACTCTGGCCAAAGTAGATTCTTCCTCAGGGGTCAAAGTTGAGAGGAAAAGTGTCTCATTGCCTCCCCCTCTGCCCCCTCGACGTCTTTTTTCATGATGTCCATTTTTCCTTTCCTTTGACTGAGAAGAATCTCTAAAGCCATGCCCATGTCCATTGAGAGTGTCCACTTTTTTCAAATACCCTGACGATGTTGCCCCAACATGTCCATTACTGTCGTCAACACCATTCCACCGGTTGCAATTACTAACAAGGTCATTGTTGCCATTGTAATTACAAAGCGTGGAGACATCTTCACTCGTGTCGTTATTTGTGAAACAGGCGCTGCTCTGTCGGGAATATAAGCTTATCGCCGTTTCAGTCGCTGCTGAGACGAGAGAAGCTTGAGAGTCACTTCGCTGAGGACGCTGCTGATGAGCCCTCCACTCTCTACTATTACTATAGGGAGAGAATACCTCTTCACTTGCACCCCGATCCCAATTATAGGATGAGACATTTCGGGCGTACTCAGTCACGCCTGTATACGCCCCCTTACTTCCGGTACCGTTGTTGCAAATATTATGAAAGCGATCCGAACTGGCACTGCGACTTGAACTCGGGCTGTATGACCCAGCCCCTCCTCCAACGACACTTTGACACCTACTGCTATTACTACGTCCATAGGTCATAAGTAGTCTAGTTATTTCCGGGTCAGCGCTGCTGCAGCGTTTCCTACTTGTGTAACCACTACCTGATAAACTGCCACTGATACTGCTGAAACCACTTGAAGCAGACGAACATCCACGATAAGGGGCGATGTAATTGGTGGGGCGAGAGAAAGACGGAGGTTTTAAAGCAGAATAAATGTCTGAGTTTATTTCTGCGTAGCTTCTAGACTTTCTATTGTGGCTTAGAAGGGATCCTGGCCCACCTAAGGGTCCTTGTCCTAAGGCTAATAGTCTTGTGGTTGTTGTCGTCGTCGTTGTCCTACTCAATCCGAATATTGGAGGAGAGGGGAAATTACTGTGTAGCCAGGGTGAACTGGCACCACTTTGAAGGTCACGATTTTTCAAAAGCGCTCCGGATCTCATCATTTCTAAGTGAGGGGATGACACGGGAGACACTGATGATGAAGTCAACGTGGGGTATTTGTGACGCAGTCGAAGATCTTCTGTTCGATAGTTTTGTAAATAGACTCCATTATTTTTGGACTTCATTTTTGAAGGGAGAATTAGTTGGGATTTAGCAGGCTGAACGCAGCAGCATGAAGCAGCTAGGCAGCAGATTTTCCCGTTTTCGAATTTTGAAAGATGTTGGAAAATATGGGGAAAAGGGTGCAAGTGACTGTAACATTGAATTGAATTGACGTAGAAGGCAAAGAAGAGACGACTGACTAAAAGACTAAATGCATTTGAGCACACTCCAGCAGATTAAAAATTAAAAGTCAGGCAGGAAGGAAATGAACTACCGAGTTTGTGTGAATAATTGCCTCGTCAAGTTCCAGACTCGGAGGGAGCACCTTCTATTTCCATTTAGATTAGACATTAGAACATATGGCAAGAGGAATAACCGAAAGAGTGCAAAAAACGAAAGTGAAGGCTTTCGAGCACGGAGATAAAAAGGACAGAAATAACCTGCACAAACTCTTGAACATTTGGAAGACTTTTTTTTAGGTAGATCCACTTGACTTTAGTTAGGTGAATATTTAACATCTCTCTTTTCCAGGCATCTTGACAGAGCTAGGAAAAAGATCTGCATCCCCAAATCCCCACCCACACAATGGACCATTTCATAAAGAATCCAATCCTTTCAATTTGAAAACAAGCAATTTGTGAATAGAAACTTTTTTACGTTTTGCTTGCTGTGCATATTTGGTTTGAAATCTGTTCGATATGTACTTTGTCTTGCAGCAATGTAGTTATGTTGTTGATATATATATAATATATGTGATGACGGTATTTGAGCCTAAGACTTTTAAATGAAATACCCGTATGAAACTTTTCGGTGATTCACTTTAAAATAGTATAAACAAATGAATGAGATTATCGGGAAATTCGTACTGCCGGCCGTGTATTTAAGGTAGGGAATGAAAAAACAAAGAGAACACCCACGCTGGTTCAGTTTTATGGAAAGCGTTTCTAGTCCATTCACTTTTGGGACGTATTTGAAGGTTACGTCGTCAAAATCTCTCTGTACAATTAATGAGATATGTTTTCTAAATATTTGTAATATAGCTATCGTAGATTCTCAAATCTTAAGCAAAGATTAGAGATTTTATATTTAATTTAATTTAATAAAGCTAATCGAGAGTGAGGGGACCAGTAGTGCGCATATATGAGATTCGTATTTCAAACACGAATATTTCGAATTTGGATTTCTACGTCATTTCATGTACAGCAGAATTAGAAATTAAAGATAGAGGATTTTGTGACCTTAATCGCGAGTGTGACTCGTTGTTTAAATAGCTGAACGAAGTGAGCATTAATTAATAGTCCCATCATGAGCTCAATCCTTGAGTTAAAGGTTAAACTCACTAATTATAAAACAAATATTGTAATTGTACGGACTATAAAATAAATATGAAATAAGAGAGATAAGTGTCACCTCTTTGGCGATTTGATCGAGAGCTTGTTCTTCCACAGAGTATTGGGATTTGTTCTGAGTTCGTCTTCGAGTACCAATTTGTGCAACATGACTACTGTCCATTCCATCCATCCCTTGACACACTTGACCACACCCGACGCACCCTCCTTTCTTCCTCTCTCTCTCTCTTTTATATTTCTCACTTCCTTTCGTCTCAACGACAAGCACTACTAGTCAACTGCACCATCACTCAATTATACACTTAGAAAGACTTATTTCAAAACCTATCCAACAAATTATATTGCACGATAATTGATTAGTTCTTATCGATCTGTTAGTAGTCATAATCTGAAAATCACTAATAATATTATTATTGCATCTTCCAGTAGATAATTAACGAGTGTATATATATACAACAGCTTTTAGCTGATCCCATTGAGATTCAAAAATAACTGTAATTGTAGAGAGTGGTCCGCCCTCGCAGGTGCCCTCATAATTAGCATCCTCCTTGCTTTCGCAGGGACTGCTGACTTTGCATATTTGGTTTCGGTGTCTGCCTCAGTCCCAGCGTCAACCAAGCGTTTTTTCTCCGATGAAGATCTAATAAGAAAAGACAATTACAGTATTAGATAAGATAAAACTTATATATTTTGTACATTACATTCATAAAGTTCCCTGTTAATTCATGTAGGCACATGAAATTCATTCTGAGATTTGAGATAATTATTCAAATCAAATCAAGATAAATCCATATTTAGATATAGATTTCTTATTTTGTTTTGATAATTAAATGTGTAAACTGAGTACGAACATTGGTTGGAGAGTAAATACAAATAAGCTTTTATCAATAACTGATAACTTGGGATAACAAACATATATGGATATGTCACACCTATTTTCACTATTTGACTAAATGAAACAGGATAAAAAGTTATAAGATAAGGGATAAGGGATGGAATACAATAAGGCTTTCCTATCTTATCTTTAAAAGGGGTGACCCAGAGCCCTGCTGACATATCAATAAATTATGTCATATGTGTTGATTGATACAGCAGCAAAGCAGCATTTATATTTGATTGGCCAGGTTAGTACTAAACGATGGAGTTTAGAGTTTTGCACACGCTGACTAAACAGTTAAAACTGGAGCAAGGTCCAAGAATGACGAATATTTTGTGACGAATGACCGAATAATGTAGTGACGATTTGCACAAATGTTGTACGTGGTCAGTTGTCAGTAATGGTCAGACAGACAAGTACTTGTAACTTTCAACTTTTCTGCGTTAAGGGACATAATACATAAAAGTACAGATAAGCTTACCATTCCATTT
>JAQFZZ010001011.1:0-13084 GCA_034696405.1 Isotoma caerulea
ACCAATGTAAATGTTTGTATCAAAATTATCTTTGTATCTATGTAATGAAGCAAACCGGAAGTCGGAACTCAACGGATACAGAAGGAATAATGACATGGTAATATGGTAATGATATTTGTAAATTACATGAATAACTTGTAGATCATTTTTTCAGTTGTTCTCTGTTGACGAAGATTTCGTCGATTTAATGAAAGCAATATTGAGATTGGAATAGAATATAGTATCTCATATTTCTCACTTTCTCCAATATAGTCACATTAAAATTTGGCAGAGTAAATAATAAGCAAATTATTGTAAATGAATTATACTTTTTTGAGACCATTAATATATACGTGCTGTCATAAGATTCATTATTTATCAAAATAAGATTTATGCATATCTTCAATACATTAATATTTTAATTATCTGTCTCTTTAGGAGATTCGGTCAATATAATAATAAAATCTAGGTGAAAGAAAACCTTCCAATATCGGACGGAACTTTCTGTCTTGATATTTGTAAGTTAGTTAGTTATCAGATGAATATGGAAGGCAAATGAGCCATCTAGGGGGATGTAATGATACAGTAAAAGTTTGGTATACGAGCCAAAAGTATCACAAGATTCACTCTCACTCAATTCACTATTTTCTTCACTCTCCATCGGTTTTGTTTTATTGCGAATAGTAAAAAATAAATTAAAAAATGATTGTTGCTCGCCGAGCCTTAAATTTGAGGTCATTTATGACCTCAGCCGCAAGACAAGGAGGTGGTCATCATGACATCGGAGGTGTTCCCGGAGGTGTAAGTCTTATTTCCGTTTCATGATATGATAACCTTTCCTCACCTCATTCATTCATCCATCCTCACTTCACTACACTACATTATGCATTATATTCACTGTGCATAGTATTTTCGAAAAAAATTCGTAATTCGTTTTCAGATTTTAAATTTTGTTGAAGAGATGATTTTTTGAGATGTTTCCCATAATTGCCAATGTGCAATACACAAACTTCAAACTTATTACTTATATTTTTAATTTCAAATTTGAATTTACTATTTAGTTTTAGTGTTTAGACTAATTTATTTTGTGTAGAATTTGTCAATCTCAGAATCTGATTCGATTCTGATTACTCTGTGCTCTCTGATAAATATAAATAAGATAATCCAAAACTGACTGATCGAAGATCCAATATTCAATATACTGAATTAAATTGCATGAGCCTATGCGCAAAAATACTCCTATTCTATATATTTAATTAAAAGATTAATAGTAATTTGTTTTCTATTGAATTTCTCTAGAACTTACCCTTCGGAATCGCAAATAGGTATAAATTGGCTGTTTACATGGCTGCATGGCTGGGTTCTGGTTTCGCTGTCCCATTTATCCTTGTCAGACATCAATTGAAAAAGAAGTAAACTGTCAGCGATCAAATAATATTAGAAATTGTCATCAACAATGGTAATATCTTTTATGTTTTATTTCGATTTAAATCTTCAATCAATATACTAATTTTATATAATATTTTAAATTTCAGAGTCAGACTCAGAGAACTCCAGATCGAAAATTATAGTCAATCTCCTTCGCTGATAATTCCATGTATTATGCATTGCATTCAAGATCAATTATTGACTCTTAAAGTAGAAACCAACAAAATGTTCTAAACCTGTCGATGTTCGTAGGTCCACAGTTATGTAAATAAAAAATAAGAAATGATTCCAAAAACCTAATTTTGTATGTAATGGGTCATTCATTTTATGCATGTTAAGGTCCACATTTTAAAAATATAATAGTGATGCAAAATAATAAATGATTATAGTCCAGGTAGTCCAAATTGAATTTCCAAAAGGTACTCTTAGGCTTAGGCATATTTATTATTCTTTTGGTGTTTTTTGGTTTAATCTCAATGTACATTTTTACTGTATTTGTGTTACGTACATAGTTCCTTAACTTACTTATTACGATACGATGATTATTTGTTTCGTTTATAATTATAATATGTGTCCATTTTCATCTCATATGTATACAAGGAGCATGATGTTAGATTCGACTATTTATAAACAGAGTATATACTTAAGATTAAATTCGACTACTATGACCGAAGAATATAATTATTTAAAGCTTATACTCGACTACTCTGAAAGAAAAATACAATTACTATAATAAAAGTTTAGATTCGTCCATAAGAGGAAGGAGTTAAGTCGAAAGTTAAGGGTGCGAAGGTGCCAGTACACTATTCGATTTGATAGACAAAGGAAAGAGGAAACAACAATACTTAAGTAGTTCGAAATACACGTAAATACTAATTATCACGCACTTGTCATTTATAAACTACCAATATCTCTGAATTGATCCATTTGACAATGGCCAACCACTGGCAGCAATATACGATATTTGCATAGTGAGTTGTTTTAATTCAAAGGATTATGATTATATAAAGTAAAATAACTATTAAACGTAAATATATAACTTAACCACTAAACACTTAAATGCAGTAACGTAAAGATACAAAGTTATTACGGCATAAGCCCGGCAGTAAAAAATAAATGTTATTGCAAGCTTGCATAGTTTATTTCGATTCGTCATCCATTCGCTTAAACACCTCGCTGATTGGTATCAACCATTAACCAGATTCCATTAATTTCTGATTGCGCGTTTGCAGTTTTATCGGTTCACTCATCCAAGGAAAGTGGTAGCTTAATAAAATTGAAAAATATGGAAAAGAAATTCTATTCTAGAATGGTGAAACTCTAATATTGAAACGTTTGTCATATCTGTGGTTAATTTGGCTTCATATTTTTTTTATCGGCTAAAAATCTCATAGGACAAATCGCAGATTTTGGAAAAAAACAAATAGATCTCTGTTCTTCTTCATTTGCTGTAGTTTTTGGCTTGTTGTCAATCAATGCCTAAATAACCGTTAACAATTACCTAACATTTGAAACATGAAAGCTTTGATAAAAAGTAATATGTATTAATGTTAAATTACTTCAGAAACTTCAATACCCAGAAACCTAACCTACGAAGAAAAATGCATTAAAGAAAACACTTAAGATTAACTAGCTACCATATAGGTGACAATATACGCTTAAAAGACACCAGCAATTATGGAAAGCTAACTGTATACTTGCATAGATAAAAGTTACAAGACAATTTTTTTGAAAATACTACACAATAATTGCTATACATCACCAGGATATGGAAAGCTATTTCACTGCAATTATTAATATTAATTTACCAAGTATGTTACGGCAGTTGCAAATAAAGCAGCATTTTGGATATTAGATATAGAGAGGTAATGGAAAATAGCTTATTATAATAACTCGAATTGAATGAACTAGAAGTATTAGGAACAATATCTGAAAACCTGAACATCTACAAATTACTTAAGATTATCCCGAACCAAAAGATATACTTAAGATTTAAAACATAATTATCATTGTACGCTTTAGTGTGAATTCAATTTTAGTATAGGAATTATGTTATACTTGATAAATGTACTTATCTTCGGTTAGAAGAATACCAGTAGTAGTGTCGAGAATCTTGTGAAAAGTTCCCTTCTTTGTACATTCAATGCATACAGAGTTTTAGATTGTGCGACATAACAAAGACAAATTGATGGCTTTAACTATTCATCAATTAATAATCTCACCCTCTAACAATAAAGTTTAAAATTGATAACTCCCTATCTTTAGAGATCAAAATATGTGTTACAAAGTCTCATGCAAAAACTATTCACATGGCTTGATTAAATATGTGCTACGAGACTCCATGACCTCATTTACATGGAATCTGATTACAATAACAGCTTTAGTATATAAATGATACCCCTTGAATTCGAATCACAAAGAAAGAATCACTGAAGGACTTCTGCTCAAAATTACATTGTCATCATTCTGCTTCAACATATTAATCTAAATATTGATACCAAATACAATACAACCATGACACTCACACATCGCAGTAAGACCCTATTTGTGTTAATTGTCTACATCAATAAAATACTAAACGAATTATTGGGATCATCCAACAACTTAATAATTAATGATTGAATCGACTGATTGACAAAAACCTACAATCACAATCACAGCGTTAATAAATGCAAGTCAATGATATGGTGGGTGCAATGACATGCATGAAGAAACTCTAGAATCTAGAACCCTTGAAAAAACTGCAGTCGAAAATCAATAATTTATGTATGTGTGAGACTAATTTAAATTAAGAAGGTAAGTAGGTACTACTCTTACTTTAATCACATAAAAACAAAGAATTAAATAAAAGATTTTGCATAAAACACTTATAAACATTTACAACAGGATCAAACATTTAAACAATATTTAATTAACTGCACAATACGAAGTGTACAGATATCGCTCAAGAGCAGAAGGCAAAACAGCGAGAACAGACAGACCCCTTATTGCATGAATACGGAAGGAAATTACATATTTGGCACACCCTGCATACATAAATTTCTGATACGTTATTAAAATACGCAACACTTTGAATGGCAGTACCTCTATTCGAACGAAGTGCCTGAGATTTGAAAGCGGAAGAATCGAAAATCGGTGATATCTTTAAATGTACGCTTGTAAAAGGCAGGAAAATGTCCGATTTGCATAATGTATGCACCCCCAGAAACTTTACATTGAAATTTGAAAAGAGTAGCTGATAATTGAAATGCAAATACTTCAATACAACTGGTTCAAGGTTTCATAAATGTCTTTTCAAGTCTACACCATAATTTGATAATCTACTTCTATTTCCAATGCGATAAAACCTTAATGACACAAACATAACAGAACTTACAGACATGATTACTTTGATTGACTGGATTAAAGCAAACAGATGCATTTTTCTGGTGATTTAACATTACTTCTTGTTCATAGCAGGCGTCACCAATATTGTCGATCTTTATAAAAAGAAACTCATTGGGAATTTATTAGATACTATGTTAACTATTATAGAAATTCCTACAATGGGTAAGCTAAGTTAAATCTATGAGAACTTAGTTAATGTCTCGGTGATAAGGTTGGTGGATGTATACTAGACGCTAAGAATGATGGGTAGGACGCAGTTACGCCAACGGTTTCTGTCATCCCTGCAGCAGTAGCCGTTTGCATATAGAATTGCATATGAGCAGGTAATAATCTCGCAGCCGCCCTTGCAGCTGCACTACTCGTTTCTGCTTGTTGAGCGTGAGCTGCTTGAGCGTCAGGACCGCTGCTTAGCTGCGACGCTGAAACTGATGAAGACAAATGCGGAGGTGCAGGAAATGAGTATGGGGATGGAGGGTAAGGTGGATTTCTAGAACCCATTGAATACGAAGGATAATGCATAGATAAATGCATCGGTGGAGGATACGCGTGAAGATGTGAGCCACTATTATGGCTATGGTTATGGGCTTGTTGAAGGGGGAAAGGGGATGGAGGAAAATTTGGATTGTTGAATCCAACTGAATTGGCAGGTTGACTTCCACTAGATGAATTGGGATTTTGAAAATGGCCTTGAGAAGATGAGGTAGAGGTTGAAGAAGGTGTTTGGTTCTGATTTGAGTGGCTATTTGACAATGGATTGTTGCGACTTTGATTTTGATTCGAAGATGACGATGATGAAGCAGCGGCTGCAGCGGCACTTAGTAAATTTTGATACGGATTTTGAGCTGGATTTGGAGGATTCAGGAAATGGCTTTGGACTGACCCTGGAGGCCGGAAGGTTGGCATACCATACACTCCAGAGGGCTGATTTTGTGAGCTTGTCACGTTTGGACAGAATATCATTGGTTGTGGTGGGTTGGGAGCCGACCTGCGACGACTTTGCGAAGACGACGAAATCACACTCATAGATACTGGTCCGTTGGATGTGGATGGAGCTGCAGCAGCCGTAGTGGGAAATACTGGCCGGAAGGGTTGTTGTTGAGTGTTGAGACGCCTACATTAGAAAAAAATCATGAAATACCACAATGCTCAAGTTTTTTGCTACTCTAAAACTTATCCATATAGCAAATTTTCCATATAATTCTCTTATATTATTACAGGCACGTAAATATTGTTGTCCTGACTAATGTTCGTATTATTGCTACTTTACGTCGTGCAATCGCAGATACTTGTAATCCAAATAATAGAATAAAATTAAACAGGACAGTAAGACTTCGTGGCTTTTCGCAAGAATCAAGATTAATCTAAAAATTGCAAATCCGTCCTTGTCGATACTATTTCAAACTGAAATATTTTAACATTCTTAAGCTAATTACGCAGCCAACGCAGCGCAAACTGAATCGTTTTTCACAAGCCTATTATTAAAATTGTTTACAATTCTGCAATTTGTATTTCAATCGTTTTTGTTAATTTTGGCATAATTTAGATTAATTTTCAATCGCTTCGACTTTTGTTAATTTTTCAAGAAAATTAATGAATATGTGAACTCAATGAAAACTTTTGCCATTTTCACACTTGAATTGATCAGTATTAATACATCAGTATTAGTGCATAATCTAGTGTTCCAGAAACCAAAACTATTTTGCAGACTAAAATAAATTGTTATTTGAATTAAAATTTTGTATAAGTTCTCTAGAATCGCTATATCATAAACATTAAACCTTCTTTTATAACTGTAATAAATAACTAATAACGTAAATACCCCTTAGTATAAGAATTAGAAAATCTGAATGTCAAATGTCAAATATATCTCAGACTCACTCAATTTTTTTGCGCAAAGCTTCATTCTGTGCTTTGACTTCAGATATCAGTTTCTGTGATTCATCAGTCTTTCTTCGATGTTCCTTCTCCATATCTGACTTTTGTTTTGCAAACCTTTTTTCTAAAGTTGACATTGTTTTTAAAATTTTGTTCTTTGACTTTCTTTCCTTATCCATCAACGCCTTAAAATTTGATTGCGGTGTGTCCAAAAGGCTCAGGTCAACTTCATGGTCCCGTTTCATTTGATCTATTTCAGAAATCTTTAGGGCATAATCAAACCTACAAAAGAATAGAAAAAAATCAGTTTTTTTTTTCATTTTTCTCTTTTTCATGCACATCAATTGTTCAAATATATACAGAAACAGAAACAGATTATACATAACTAAGTATTACAGACTGGTAAAAGGTTCTGCTCCTGTAAGAATTGAACAACCTGAACAAGTTCATTTTGCAGCATCAAGGCAATGAGCGAGAGAGAGTAGGGAGCGTAATATTTTATTATTTTGAGGTTGAGATCAACTAACTACCAACAGTCAGGTGGGACGAGATGAGAAAGGTAAGGGTACATTTTCTTTCAGGCAGGCAATGAAAGGGGCAAAAGACAACTTAGACTACTCTACCAACATTACGCACTAAAATACCCTTACTAACGAAATACATTTTTGTAATTTTAAGAAAGGTTTCATGGCCATGGATATTTTAGCCTTTTCAGCTTACGCTGTATACTATAGAGAAGGTATAGGTATTTGGTCTTGAACATCTTAAATTCATGCACCCTATTCAAACCTCAACCTTTACATCAAATACTTTTTGTAACGTCCTATACACATCTAGCTAGCTCTATATATATCTTAAACCTTTCTTTCCTACTTCCTACTCTTAAAGGATCAACAACAATGATTTATAATGGAAGAAGTAGCTGCAACGCTGCAAGCTGCAACTCTTCAATATATATATAGGTAAATCATAAATGCTTTCGCCCATCAGTAACACTTAATATACTCATTGTTGCAATTGCAAACAATGACAATCAGCTATACTCAGCATTCAGCAAGTTTAGATCATAGCTTTTTTATACAAATAGTATTCTGTGTAGGGTCCGAAACCTGGAATGCTTCATTTAGGAATATAGATTGCGACAACGCTCTAGTTACAAATGTGTACTATTCACAAAAATTGAAGCATACGGTAGCTTGAACGGATGAAAGCGAACACAAAAAGCTCACTGATTCTCTTATAAATAAAAAAAACATTAATATTAAAGTAGTAATTATAATGCAAGTACTTTGGTACACCATGCCAGGGCTATAACTTCGGCTATAAGATCTATCTGACAGTTTATTTAGGTAGGGATGTAGGGAATTTCGAGTTTTGACTCATGCTCGACTCACCTTGCAAACTTTAATTTTTTAATTATAAATAATATTTAAAAACACTTAAGAAGAAAACTGTCAAAAACAACTTACTTGAGAGATTCATATGCCAGTTGCTGCTCGCCAAATTTTGTTTTTAACTCATCCAATTTTGATTGTAGGCGATTGACTTCCTTATCAATATAGATCGCTTTGGTTTCGTTAAACTTGGCTGCAATTTCTTCAGTCTCTTCGTCCTCTGATGGAAATATTCTGAGTATGTCGTTTTGGGTAACCACAGCGCAGCAATATGGACATTCGTGGTTCGGACTAAAAAATAATTTCAAAAAATTTTAGAATTATTTTCCTAATTGAAAAAATAATAGTATATAGTATATAATATATGTATTTCTGTTTGCATACATGCAAGTTTTATTTAACATGTATTTAACATGTAATAAAACTTAACTTGTAATGAAAATGATCGTTTTCATAATCTATGCATACTCTTCAAAACCCATGGTTAGCCATTGGAGGTATAAAGAACAAACTTTAACACAATTAAGATAAGATTATAAAATAATTTCAGCAAAGCGTATGCAATGGGTTTGAGATATTTTCATTATCTTCAAACCAGAAATGGAGAGGAAATCTCGGGCTTGCTAGGGTAGGGTACTTAATGAAATTTTTCGTTGGTACCATATAAAAGGCACTATGCTGAAATTTAACATAGGGCATGGGGCTTATGGCAGATGGTTTTGGGGGGAGAGGTACCGCTTTTGGGGCACTTTCTTTTTGGGAAGCGGAAGGGTATTTACACAATCAAACCAGCAGTAGACAACCCTGTTTCCAAGTTGGAAAAGTTGTATAGGATGGAACGCTTGCTTATAAATTGCAATGCAACTCATTTCAAGAAAATGTATATAAAACCATCAAGTCTCATCATAAAACGGAACTTTTAGCTTCAGGAATTTTTTTACGTCACACAATAAGTCCAAGAAAAGTGACTCAATATGACACATACTAATTTTTCCACCTTCAAAAGGTAAGTTTCATGACTAACTAAAAAAACTCTTTTCCGTTCACACTATCACTATCACACAAGGTTTGATTACATGAGTTTCCCTACACTACTTAAATGTGAAATTAAAAAGGGTCCAACTACAATCAGAGTTGGTTAAAATTAAAAATTTTAATGAAATTAAATCGAGTCAAATGTGAATGAATAAATGCTTTCAAACGTTACATTACGTAAAGTGCCGAAACCATTTACATACC
Organism: Isotoma caerulea; assembly: GCA_034696405.1. Classification (NCBI taxonomy): domain Eukaryota; kingdom Metazoa; phylum Arthropoda; class Collembola; order Entomobryomorpha; family Isotomidae; genus Isotoma; species Isotoma caerulea. Next base: position 9,303 of record JAQFZZ010001011.1, read on the forward strand.
AGACCGGACGCAAATGGTTTCGTTTAAAGTAAAAGTAAAATACTTCTGAATTTCAAGATTCAAAACTCCATGCACCGCAGTAACTTTCAGGACTGTGTGTGACGTCACATGAAGTTTATGTTTATATTTTAGATTTGACGTCATGAGTATGACCCATCCGGCAACACTAACTACTGTGCATTTCACCTTCAAGTTGCTACTTTGCTACTCGTGAGAAGTTAGTGGTGTCCATGAGCCATGTCATGCTAACCATCTGACATGGATGGTTGGTGCATCCATGGTCAATGACTCTACCATCATTCCAGTCCAGTTTCTAAACTTGCAGAACTTCTTGAGTCATTTAAATCCACTTAATAGCTACTTTCAACTTTTATACATAACAGCATGCCATGACCATAGGCAGGTGGTGGCTAATGCCAATGAAAAAAATCGTACTAAGACAAAGGGTTAAAGAAGAAGAGCTAGCATAAAAAAACCAGGATAAAACTTACTGGGCTACATCAACTTTTCTTCGAAACCACTCCATGAGACAATGAAGATGGTACATGTGACCACATTTGGTCGAAATAACATCCACTGTACCAGGCCCATGTCCATCTGGACGATTGGTCAAAAGGTCACGGCACACGATACAAATAAAACTCATTTTGACGAAATCACAGAAATTGAAATTCACTTCAGAAAAACATCAATATTGTGCACTTATCCACACCACATCCAATACTTCCATGCGAATATCACTTAACTATTCACAACGATAATATTATATATCACTACTGTAATGAATTTCTGGGACATTCCGAAGTGAGATATGACGGAACAAGATTTGATTATCAGCTATCGACGACGACACTAAACTTACACTTAAACATTGCGACTTCAATCCAATATAAATGTATTTGGAATAAAAATATTCTTCTTCGGAAATGCGAAAATCCAGAATAGTGTTGCGGCGTTGCGATTAAATTATTTTGATATTTTGTATTCTACAAACTACGAACGACAGACGAAAGTATATGTATCGTGCATAGTCTGACTGAAAATTAATATTTCTACCTTGCGTTGCGTACTGCTGAACGACGAGAGAAAAAAATTTCACAGCAAGGTCTATTAATATTTATTTCTTCGTCCCGATTTCCATTTCATCTGCTGATAGTGTCTGGCATAGTCTGATCCTTAGGCTTGTGTTTACATAATATCTGGTTTGGGATCACAAAGGAAGATAAAGAGTTAGTCATTCCTGGACAAGAGTCATAGTTTGAATAATAATAATTGAATAACTTGCAAAATAATTTGGAAAACAATTCTAACTAGAGAAATAAAATGTACGGATTCTCAGCGTAAAATAACACGAGCAGGGGAATAGTCCATCCTCAAGTTGAAATGGACATAAATATATGTATTTGGACACTTCCACTTCGTTCGACTCATATAACAACGAAACTTGGACTAAAATCACCCTTCCTTTGCCTTGGATCTATATAATATTCCTCTGGTAAGCCAGCCCACTCTCCAATCCAATTACATTGGAATTACTCACTCCATACACACACTCACTCACTCTTTCACACAGCGTTCACAGCGAGCATTCAGCAAGGGGAATGGAATTTCTTTCTTCCGATCGTCGTAAGTGGTAAACTACAGACGAAGGCTACGTCTCCGTCCTAGTCATCATAAAATAAAACTTCACAAAATGCAAAACTGTTTCTGCAACTCGTTCCTCTTCTTCAAAAGATTTCCGAGTAGCACTACGAAATAGGAATATCAGGATCTGGAGCTGGAACTTGAAGCCCAGTTCCTCCGTCCGACCGAGTAGTAGTATACGCTTGGAAACAACAGAACTGACTGGGTAGAGTTGAGTAAAAAACAAGTGTGTACTTCTGATCTGTGAGTCAACAAAACAACAAAAATAGTAAGACTGATATATAAAGATTGCTGACTGGCCGTAGCGTAGCCTTAACTTCTATTTCATTTCTGTCTTGTACATGATGCACTTACTATTTTAGGTAGCCCATGACCAGACCAAGGTCTTTTTATAATGAAGGATAGATAGATAGATGACAGAGCAGAATAATTCCCAACAATTCTTCTCTGAAGACTGCTTTCAAAAATGAAAAGGTTCTTCTATACTCTCCTCCTCTCTCTTGTTACTTCGAATCGAAATACACACTATATAGATAAGGTGCAAGTAGTTGTTCTTTCTTCTTTTGAGTCTTCGATATTCCCTTTCTTGTATTGAAGTTAGCGAAGCAGCTAGGAGCAGCCTGAAGGAAACCTACCAACCAAAGCAAGAAAGCACGACTGAAGGTTTAACATTTATTAGAAGTGCTATATAAAATATAATGGAGAGGTGGTAAAGTAAAGAACTGAACCTCGACTTACTGTGTTTTTAGGCAATGGGAATGAGTCGACGTTGTACTTTTTAGTTTAGTAGTAGAAGCAGCAAAAGAGAGGTTTTACTTGGTAGTAGAGAAGTAATAGTAAGGCTGTAGGTCTAGTCTTCGAGGTTCTTCTCCCTTGCTGCCTTCCCTTGGTTGTTAGTCAGTGAGAGAGTGAATTCCCTGAGCAAAAAGAGCCCAGAGGACAAGCAGGCTTCCCCTTCCTTCTTCGTTTCCCTTTTTGCCTATTGCTATTTGATACGCTCCTCCGCTTCACAGATCTTGAATTCACTTTTTATTGCACTGCTCAACAGCACTGACTAAAAGCCCAGGCTCAGCGTCGTAGACAGAACAGGCTAATTACTCCTTCTGATGGTGCCTTTCAGTTTCAGTCTCCTTCGTGTCATAATGCTTTTAATGTAGGATCTTCAGTGCTCATCTCATCCAACAACCCCAGCAGAAGAACTTATCTTCGACCAACCCTTCTCTCATCAATTCGTCCCCATGTGTCTTCTCATTCCAAATGGGTACAATGCATTGGCTTTTTTAGGAGTAAAGGCTTCCCAGTTCGTGCAGAGTGCCGAGCTTATAAATCCAACTGACTGGATTCAGTATCTTCCATCATTTCCATTGCATTACCACTTGTTTCAAAACTCTATTCCCTTAATGAGCTCAACTCGATCTGAAACACTTTCGAGGTAAAATTTACATTATATGCACTTGTGACCCATACAGGAACACTTGCACATGACGACAAACAACCAGCCGTCCCCCATACAATATGCATTGCTTAGCTTACCATTACCATCTTTAGTATCTATTTACGTCTGACTTCTATAATTCTACACTTCTACACAACTTCTATACATTTTATCAAAGCATACTATACTGACTGTATATGCAAACGTGCAATAGAACAAAGATAAACCGTGGATGTAAAACCATAGTGGAATATATTTAACAAAATTGATAAGGATGTGAGTAGCGCATAGACATTAGCGACTACATTGGAAATGACTTTTTCCTAACAGTCATCAACTATTAGCAATTTTAGACCCAAAATCGTAGTAAAATTGAAACCTCAAACATGAAATACAAGGTTTGATATAACTCAGATTTTACAATTTATCAATAATAACTAAATCATCTTTCTACAAAATACGAATCTTCATTGAATAAAAATATACAATTCTAATTAATTGACTTAAAAATCATGAGCTTACAATGATACCAGTTTGAATAATCCAAGTAGTGATGAAGCATGAAGTAGAATGTGAGATACTATATTATGTATTATATATATTATATTATAAAATAATCTTATGCCACGCTAAACAGTTTGAGCACAGAAACATTTTAGACAGAGTAATATAAAATCCATCATAAGAAGAGCTACTCTATATC
>JAQFZZ010001012.1:0-13073 GCA_034696405.1 Isotoma caerulea
ATGGATGGATGAATGGAATTGACAAGTAGCCAGAATTCATATAACATTTTAATGAAAAATTATAAATAACGCTCATTGATTCTACATCAAAAATGATTATAGTTCAGATTTACATTGAACCAGCTTATTTTTTCATGTGAAATGTTATTCAATTTAAGATACTAAAACTTCTCTTTACAATTACGATCATATCATTATAAAACTAATTGAACAAATTATATGAATTTAACTATCTGAAAATGAGCTTTTAAAATTAAAAATGATTTTTCAATTTTAAGCTTCAGGATCATTTATATAAGTTGTAGCGAGTCATGTATTTCAAATGTTGAAACTTTTCTACTTGCCATAATAAAATACGTCAAAAACATCTTAAAAGTAGATTTATGAATTTAAATCAATAATCTATAATCATTTTCCTAACCAAGGTCAAGATTTACATAACACAAAGTATTTAGCTCTGTTTTTAGCAATAGGTAAATAGGTATAGGACAATTCCCCAGCGGCTCTCTTCTGTAAAAATTGAACACAGCCAATCCACATATTGTACATAACATAATGCACTTTGTACCAGAGGAAAAAAATTGTGTTATTTTTGGATAAAAGATTATTAAAAATCCAGGGCAGTATACGCTTGTCAAATTCATAATCATTTACAGAGTCAGTAAAATCATCCCTCATGCATTTCACAGATTATTTGAATGCTCTTATTGTACTTTTTAATTGGATAAAAAGCGAATATTACGTTAGATTAGCTTGACTTACCTAAGCATACAAATTAAACTAAAAGCAAGCTATAGTGGATGATGGAATAATTCTTAATTAAAATAATTGGCTCGTTGGATATTTTACTAATCAGAGTATCTGTTGCTTCAGGGTTGAGAAAACACAATAATATGATTAGCTCCATATTTGCTCTCAGTATACATCAGAAAATTTGCCCGGAATGAACTGCATAGCTTTCATTGATCTGCAGTTGAACTATTGTACTTAATCTGCTAATTATATGTTGATATGAATCTAATCAGCTGTCAATTTAATCGGGTGATAAGTATTATCTTGTAACAATTCCCGACTTAGGATAGAGATGCTTCCAAAATGTATTGTTAATTGGGATTAAACGAGCTGAGCTCACTTTATTGAAAATCTGATTGAATTACTATTATTATAAAGGACTCTAATCAGTATTACAAAACCTCAGTCCATTATGAATTTATGCAAAAGCATTTCAGAAGATTTAAATCAGATTTTTATATTCTTAGTTAAGAAAAGCTCCAGACAATTTGTGATAATGATGTTATGCAGCTTTGCATTTAGTCTTTTGTTAGATAAACCAAACGACTAATTTAACGATTTGAACAAACAGCATTAAACAATTGGGATCTTCTGGTACAACAATACTGAAGAGATACACGTTCCTAGCATCTATTTATAGAAATCGATTTTATTTAAATAAGTATCTTTATGCATAATGGAATATTAACAAGTCATGAGGATTTTAATTCTAATGAATTTCATGTTCAAAGAGTTTTCCAAGAATTATCTTCCATAAACCGCTTGAAAATTTCATAGTTAATCCTATGTAAATACAAGTTGTGGATTTTGGTACGGAAGAGAAAATAAAATTCTATTCTTGGAATTTTACCTAAGGTTACTATGTACTTATCTCCTGGAGGGTAAATCCGCAAAATATTATTATAATAATCCTTTCACAGTTATTACATAAGAAAACTACATAACTCAACATTAATTCTGAGGTTAGTCCTCATCAGATTTCAAAAGAGGTTTTGGGGAATTTCAGTAGACAACAAAACTGTTGATAGAGTGAAAGCTGACCTTAATTGTCAAACCAAGATCACCTTGCTAACTACGACGGTATGGTAGGGTAGAGTGGATGTGTCACGTTGTCACTTCGAGGTTGAGCTAACGTAAAATATGATCATCCACTTATGACTTTTAAGCACTGAAGGGAACTTGAAGACTGTTCTCAAATATGGAATTGACACGTATAGGAGCTGAGGTAAATGGTATGTTCCGCACGTTGATATGTCTAATAACCCCTTATATAAAGTAAAATACAAAAATGTTCTTTTAACGTGTTTATTAAAGCTATAGAATTTTTTATAGCCAACATTTGTTTACGCTTCAAGTTTACCTTGAACGCTGTGCACAACATATTTTGAAAAAAGTATCGTTAATAGGAACGTCAAAGAAAATTATAAAAAGTGTTACGTATGTTCCATCACATGGCACTAGCGATTATGAAATAAATTTTGATATGGTTAGATAGCAGAGGTGACTCCCGTACAAAAGTATTAATTTATATTCCCATCCTAAGCGACTTCCATGAATTTGTAACATTGTATTTTAACTCTAGTGTGTAGTGAAAATAACCATCCATGGGGGACTAATAAGAACAATTGAAGTCTTTTGTAGAAGAGCACACAAATTATCCACCCGTTCCCTACCATCATTATTGGTTAAAATTGTTCCTTTAACTGCTTTGACTTATTGAACTGTAACATCAAGTGTGCCATGTCCCATTCTCCCCTGCTGTTTTCACTTACTTAATCTTAAATTTTGGAAAAGTTCTTCAAGAAACGCAAGTAGAATGCTCGTGTGTCACTTTATTATTGTGTACAAAGAAGAATTTTCAAGTGTTATTTTTTGTTGTACTGATGTTAGTTAAGTTAAAAGCAAAAGTTATTATGAGGTAATTTATATTAGCTTTGAGAGAATTGGTAGGAAACAGCACTTAAAGAGTCAAACTTGACATGTCAACTTGGAACAAAAAGTTTACTTTTACTTTCTCCTATTTCTAAGATCACTCTCATACAACATAAGGTACTTAACACGTTACCTTGTTTGTTTTCCTTTTGATGTTGGGTTAGTCACAATGATTTTCTAATTAGCAGCAGTGTGTATCTTGCTGGAGAAGTCGTTCCAAGAATACAAATAGGTGTTGATCGATATCAAAAGTTCTCTAGCGTATATTAATAGCATAGCAAGGTTAGGCTACATTTTTGATTTCTTAAATGAATGTTTATTGATCCTTTTATGAAAGGATCAATAAACGTTCTTTCAAAACTTATTTACAAGCAAGGCTTCAATTTTTCTTTAAAAAGCTTTGAAAGGGCTTTTGTTGTATTAAATTTGTTGGTTACAAAAACAAAATAGAGAAATAAATCTTTTTAATATTAATTTTTAAATGTGAAAAAAAATTCAGAAATAGTGAATCGTTATAAATTAAGTTGAAGACTCAAAGACCAAGACACACTTTGATAAATAAATACGAGTAATAAGAAAGCTTTCTTGTCTTATCAGCATGTAAAATGTTTTCAAAACCCGAATAAATTCTTTTGAATACACATGGATTTAATTGTTAAAAAATGTTACTTTCTGAAAAGCCAGAAAGTACCTTATGAAGTTGGGGTGAGAGATAATAGGAAATATTACTTTTGGTATGGTGGAAGTAATCTCGACCAATCCACAATTGTTTGACAGGATAAATATGAGTTCAGAAAGCGAGTAATCCTTAACATTTAAGAAGATGTACTGTATTGATTGGTACGCTTAAATCGAGTAGATAATTGGATTAAGTTTTAGTCACAGCGACAGCGACTTTGTGTATTTATGACATAAAAAGCTATGTAACATTTATAAGCACTCATTAAATGACAAAAAGTTATTCGTGGAAAGGTTAGAGTATATCACCGAGAATGTTCTGTAGTTCGTATCAAAAGGACTCGGAAAGAACTGCAGAATTTTTTTTCAGATATTTAGAAATATTAAATACATATTAAGCACATAAACACTTTGACCAATGTGCAGGGTCAGTATGCTTCCGAAATTGTTTTAAAACACAACATTTATTTAGTGTATCATCATGTAAATCTTTCAATTTGAAATGATGAGGAGATTTCCGGATATGTAATGGTATTCCGTAATCCAAACCTTCCAAACTATTTTGATTTACTTAAAAATCTATTAATCTTAGGCAACTGTTCCAGGAAACCTCTGAAATTTCAAATTGCAACTTTCCAGATTCATTGAATCTATGTAATAAAAGATACTCACAATCAGTGAAACACTTAAAAAAATTTCACCTGACATTAACTTAGCCTAAGCCTTGTTCATTTTAAACGGTTTCATAAATCTATATACCAATTCAAGCCACTCTAATGTTTCGAAATTTTATCAAAATTTCCATCCTCCAGTCCACTCTATACTCCTCAATAAAACTTTGATTTAAAATAATCAACAACTTGAAAAATGATTTTACTAATAAAATATTTACAAACCTTTTTAATAAGATATAACACTTGATGTCAGTCACTAAAATAAACTATTATAGTACTAAACTTCACATCATTGCAATCATCCTTAAATTTCCATTCCATAGTAATCCCACAAATAATGCACTGTTATCGTGGCTAAAAACTGATTTCCCAAGCGACTCTCTCAATCCTTTAAACGTATATCATCATGTCTCTTACTATACTATAAAATAATACATTGTAAGTATAAAACGACTGAACCAATTCCTTATTAATCCCACTTCCGATGGGTCCGTTTTCCTTCCTCTCAAAAACTCTTTGGTGAAAGTATCCTCAAGCCAAATATTGAATTCATACTTCGTATTGTATGCATTGCAACATAGCACAAGTAGACTTTTGTATGTCAAAAAGATTTAGTTTCACGAACTGGGCAGGGCAATACTTTTTTTTCTATGTATGCTTTTTTTACAATCTAGCCTAGAACTTCTGTTCAACATAGAAGTAGTTGAGTATCTGCAATAAAATCGAATGCCGTAAATAAATAGCGAAGTTGACCCTGCTTTCTCCAGGTTATGCAAGTTTCATGCAATAATACCCCAAGGTCAGTGAAGTAATGTCTAAGTCTATGGTACTCACTACTCACTCAAGTACCGCATTCATATTACCTTTCTCCCCTCAAGGGTAAAATTAATAAGGAGTTTCTTTTTATAAAAATTGAATTTTATTATTCCTCTTTTATACAATATACAAAGCCTCTTTTGTAACAAGTGAAAAAAACGATATTCACATTCACATAACATATAGACTAATCAACCTGATCTGATCAATATGTAAGGCATTGAATAGATGGAACTAATGAAGTAGATTGGAGATGTGAAAGAGAGGGAGAGAGAATATAAAAAAAGCCAAGAAGGCATTGAACAGAATGTCAGAGATCATTTCATGGGTTGACTTGGCACAGCAAGCAACTCGGGTCTCTTAAAGCTCATCTTTATAAAGAGCCCAGATCCATATTGTCTGAATACAAATGAGGTGAAATGGAATTAAATTCAAGAAGAACGGAAGGAAAGATGCAAGAAGCTTATATAGACTATGGGGATGAGAGAGTATTATTAACGTTATTACTATAGTATTATGTGAAAGAAAGTATAGGGAGAAAGCATCACTATGGCCATAGTAGCATGTGCCATGAAATGAAATGTAATGAATACATAAAGATGGAAGTTGTGAATAGTCAAGGATACAGACGCTTTGCTCTTTTATCCACACGCTTATTGTCCTCAAACCATTTTCAAGGCTTTTATAATAAGAATTCAAAGAGATAACCCGCGGGTAGTTGTGGGGTAATCCGTAGAATTCAATTTTTAATTTTTTACAAGATAAGTCTCCATTGTAGACACCTAAATGGCAATTTACTGTTGTAACTTTCTTTTATGACTTTAGCTTCGGGTCTCGCTAGAGTAATACATGAAGAACCCTTAGAAATAGAATAAGCTAACTTTCTTTCGCAATCTTTCTCATTTTATTTCACTCATCTCGTTTAATCTATTTTACTCTGAATTCGTTCGTATGCAGTTTCCTTTCCAATTTCTTTGTTTGTATCCACTGTCAGGGTTAAAGTTGAGTCTTTCTTCCTTCAATTAGGATTTCCTATTCTCAAACTACTTTCGAAACACAGTTCTTTCAAAATCTTGTGATCATTTTGATGTGATTTTATTACCATCTCTAGAACTATTCTATTCGAGTTAACTTCTTAAATCTATAGTTGCTTTATTTTACTGTTTGAAGTCAAGAGAGAAAGTCTTAAAAAGAGATTTCGTAACTGGATACTGAATGCATCTACACCCGAGGCAACTTTTCGCATGCATACCAATATAGTTGCAATACTACAGCATCGCCACTTACATTATCCTAAATAAATACACCAAAATTTATTCAATTGTAGTGTTATGTTACGCTTCATAGTTTTGTGATAAAAGGATGTATCATCGTATTATTATACTTACGTAAACTGATGGTGGTATTTCAAAAGGATCGTCTACACTTTATGTTCATAAATCCCGTATTACTCTCAATTTTCTTTGTTTTTCCAAACCACGTTTGACTATTAAGGAATGGGATTTGCTTTGAAGGATAAAAAGAACCCAGTGGTAAGAATACAGGGTCAAACTTAATCATGTCCTACAAATAGCCACATTGATTATCATTTACAAATCAAGAAGTTTATGAAATTTATCCTACCTCATTATATTCCAATTATGTAATCCATCCCACACAACTGTTCAGTTCCCTTATTCAATATCTCTCCTTTTGTGTAACTTCTACCAAAAAAAATCCTTCGCACTATCAGTTTATTTCTATTGAAGACACTGAATTAACTATTGTAGAAAAACGAGATTATATAAAATATGTAAAAGATACACGTGCCATAAGAAAAATGCATGTTCTTCTTACTTCTTTCAATGTATACTTCATTATCTTACAAGTGCAGATGGAATTACTGGACGAATCTTTGTATATTAAATACTCATCTATTTTTCACCCAGCAACAGCAACTGATCTCCTCTTTGTCTTAAATATCAAGATGGGGGGAGGATTATATAACCTAAGAAGCGAGAGGAATCTGAGTAACATTTATACATAGGTATATATTATTAGGTTGGATTGACGTAGGAATCGCAGGATTGTCTAATCCAATGCTTTATGAGCTATGAATAATTAGAGTGGGTATTGTCTCTCAAGAATGAATGCATGAATGTAATAATTTAATTGGGATATTTCTTTTGATGACATACGAAGAGAATTTAATGCATGAATGGAAATGGGTGAAAGTAAAGGAAAGTTATAATTTACGAAATAAGCTTATTGGAATGTAATTAAATTTAAAAGGAGGATTTTGCACTTGAGAAACCTTTTCTATCAGATTCTTCTCTGTTTTAGACATTTATCTTAGATAAAAATGTGAATCTTTTATTGAAAATCCAAGCAATGTAATCTAATTAGTTGTTTTGGAATGCTTAGGAATATTTTGCAAATTGGAAAGAGGAAGTATGAAATTGTCTACTTTTATTTAAAATATATTTATAATTGTAAGCATTTTTAAATCGCGATCTTGCTGATATTCAATTCAATCTCTGTTATTATCAATCTAATCTCTGTCAATTGCAATTATCAGAGAAGTCTGTTTAAAGTCACTGGCTAACTTGATCTGTAGACTTATAAAACATATTGGAAAGCCACTTTACAACAGCTGGCATTGTAATTATTTAACAAAATTATTTTTACATCTTCTTAAAACAACTAACAAATCCATTGAAATTTCCTGTAACATTTTAAAAAGCTGACTTTCAAATTGCCAAGAAAATCTGCAGCCTTGTTACTAAAATAATTTGCATAGTTAACTGAAAATTAATTTAATTACTCTGTTGTAAGCAAATATGCTTGTAGTTAATAAGTTCTACCTATTTATATAGGTAAAATATGCAAAGCTTTTCGAAATTAAATTTAAAAGATGGAAATAACGGACATTGGTCCAAATTTTTTATTTCAAACCTAGAGACTGAAAAATTCCAACTACTAACGTTCCGAGAAAAAATCTCCCTGCCTGTAAAATTGAGAAAACCCAAGCTGTTGTTGTTATTGCGTAGCACATAAAACAATTGTGGGATATAACCTTAAAATACAATTGATCGATAACAATTTATCTTAAAAAGGTAACCCAATGTAAGAACAAAAGGAAATAAACAACAATAACTTTTAAAACGCACAACTGAAGTAACAGTTGACAAGTAGAAAATTTATTATTATGAAAAATTGCCATTTTATAATCCAAAGTGGAAGAGAATAGGTTGCCTATAGTTCATATCAAGATTAGATATAAAGTCCTTTTGAGCAGAGTTTTAGATTTATCGAAATGAGAAAATATTGTCTAGCTAATACTGCATTAGGAAAAGTTATTATAACTCTAGTAAGAATTTATTGTTATTGTCATAACTAGCTCTGGTGGATTTGACAGACCGGAGCCATTTTCCGGAGGAAGCTTTTGCTTTCACTAGGCACTCTTTAGAAATCCAAGGTTTAATTCTAACATTCAAAATATAAAGTTAGTTCTGTATATAATAATTTATAATAATGTGTTTCTACCAATGCACCAGATATGATTATGATATATTCAACAAGGCTTATTATTATAAGGAAATGCTAAGGTCACTAAGGTTGAAGGTGGCAGTGGTGAAAGTCAGTCACTGGCAGTGGTAGTGGTAGTCAGTGGTGGTGGTCTCCGCCAAAAGTTCCTCCTTCTTTTCCTCTATCCTAAACTAATGGCTTCCTGCTGTTCAGCCCCGAATTACAAACAACTCTTTATTTAGTCAACAGTGAACTTATTATCTGGTTAACCCAGTCAGTTCCTTACTTTTTTCATAATAAATCATAGGCTAAAGTGGATAAGGTCTGATAACTTAGATCCTTACTCTCTTACTTTATTCTTCCTACTACATGCTGAGACTCAATGATTATAGGGTGAAATGAAATGGTGATGATGATCTTCATGATTGTGGAGTAACCCACCTACCCACATGCACATTGTAAGAAAGAAAGAATATGATTTCTTTTTGTGAAAGAGTTGGGCTTGGACAATAAAGAAAAAAAGAGAAATGTTCACTATTTTGACTGTTCTTGAACTTGTTATTGAAAGAAAAGAGTTGAGGGAAAAACATTGTTTGATTATTGCAGTAGTAAAAATATAGTGTGGGTGAAAGTGGTAGATTATGTTACATTTTTGTACTTGATAGTTTATGCGGTTTGTTGAAGGCGTTTTATGAAATGAGATACTTTTATACTGAGGACTTTTTATACTGACAAGATTTTTTGAGAGTTGGAAAATTCCAAAGTAGGAATGATAAAAAATTACGGTAATTAGATACTATACACATTTCAATATAAGAATTAATGACTTCGATCTTATATACTTTTTTATTGTCAAAAGTTCATTGGATAAATTCCAGGTTTAAATGCAGTCGGTCTGTTAGTGTTGAGGCAAAATATTGCATACTACGTGTATGTGTAAGTAGCTACATATTATTTACTTGAGGTGTAAATTTAATTTTCCTAATTACTCCAAAGGGACGTCCAGTTTGATTCTTTTTACCTGATGACGGTGGTCCTTCGTGGCTTCAAGTACACTTCCAATGTTCGTCTTAATAAAGTCCTTGATCTCTTTCTCAGCGGTTTCCAGGCCATGACGTTCAGCAAAGGTGAGGAGCTCCCAAGCGTTTTCCACTTCGCAACAAGAGCCAAGAGCCTTGTCGCAAAAGTTTTTGAGGAGCATTAAAGCGTATTTGTCAGCCGCGTAGATGATCTCATCTAAGTTTTCCTCCCATTTGCCATCCAATTTGCCAGTGTATATGAAATTTAGAATTGTACTCATCCCCTCAAAAGACAAGTCTTCAATGACAACAATTCCACTTGGCAATTCCGTCATTTGTGTTTGAAGCATCGCTGCAAAGACGGGACTTCGAGCGATCAAGATTGCTTTGTGAGCTTTCAGAGTGCGCCCATCTTTCAGTTGGATTATTATATCTGTGCTGTCTCCTGAGTCCAAGAGTTTGCCCAAATCTTGAGTGATTGCTTCGGCTGACGCTTCATGAAATTTAACCAATTCAGATCCAATATCGTTTGACTTAGCTTCTAACCCATTGTATAATGTAAATTGAAGACGAATCTTCATATTGTCGTTTGAACCGAATGCTTCTTGTTGTAAAGGCTGTGGCCATATCCATTTAGTAAGAAATGAAAACCTACTTGAACCTTGACCTGTAAGTTCCTTTAACGATGGAATAAAGGAGCGAAATCCCCAGGTTTGATTACGTGAAGCTTTAAAATCCCATGGTTTGCAGTGTTTTATCTCTGTAAAAATTAAATAGAATAAACTAGTATCACACATTAATTTAGCAAAATATTTTATTTATTTCCTGGGATTTAATCATTTCGACATTTTTTCCATTTTTGACACACAGTAAGTTGGTATAATCAATACAAAAATTACCTGGGAACTCGTACTGCTCATCTGCGATTTGGTATCTGAAACGAGCGTAAACAGTTTTGCTTTCCGGTGGAGACTTGATAAGCTTCAGGTATATGGCAACTTTATCATCAGTTTTAGCTAAATAGAACTGCCATTCCGTAGGAAGTCCGATTTCATCTCCAGCATTGAAGTTCAGACGGGCATTTTTAAATATATCATCTTGAGTAGCAAGCATTCCATCGTGTTCTAGTTCCCAAGTCAGCTCCTTTACCTCTTTGGAAATCTTTGTAGTAAACTTCATTTCGTTAACTGTAGTCATTTTCAGTGGCTTTGAAACTTTGAACCTACTTTTGGAGATCAAACCTTGAAATCGTGGTTAAGCTGAAATTAACTGGTATGGGATGTGTTTTATGCTGGATAATGGTAAAGCTTCTAGGCTTATTTGCCATCATTTGCAAAAGGTGGGCATAAACAAGTACATTTGTATATTGTCAATAACAACAATTTGAGCAGCGCAATCTTTGTGGGCGATTATTGCTAAAAAAAAGAAGCCAAGCATTCTAGAAGTTATCATGTCCATCCAAGATAATTGAACATGGTTGCCTAGATATCCAGGCAACCATGTTCAATTATCTTGATGTCCATCGACAGACAGACAGTTTGCACATTCACATAAAGTTCTTGATGATGTTTACAAATGATAAAACCTCTCAAATGAAATGAGGAAAATGTGAAAAATGTATCGCAATACATTCTAAATTTTTTTCTGAACAATAAATTTATTTAATATCATCAAAATGAATTAATTACAAAGTTACTTTCATCAGGATTATGTTAAATTCTGATAAAATAGATAAGATTAAATTAAAATCAAAGCATATTAGTTACTTTGATTAACATGGAGTTTTAAGTATTGGTTTGTTTCAATCTATCATACACTCCAATATTATGTAAAATTACAAAATTGATACGTAAGATTGAGCACATACAATATGCGAACAACAATTCACTATAAAAGTAGAAGAATAAATGCCAACTTGATGTGTTGGGAATTTCATTTTGTGAATGAACTGACGGGAGCAAATAGTTATTACAAAACACTTATGTGCGAAGACAGAAAACAAAATTAGAAAGTAGCCTGAAGTGATGTGATAAGCCCACTTGACTGAGACTTCATTCCTTGCCCTTCATTCTCAGAGTTCTTGAACGTCCTCCTTATACATTATATTATGTTACGTCACATCAAAGCATTACTATTATTATGATCATTGTTTCCTGCCACAGCTGTCAAACACACATTTACTCGTATATTATGTCCGTGCATTCATACAACATGCTATTGCAGTATCTTTTGTATAACAACATTACATAACTTTCTTGAGAAAATAAAAGCTTAAGTTAGAATTGACGGAAAACGCTCTCGATTTTCTTTGGCTCTTTCATTTCACTCAAAATAACACTCAGATATTGATGCTTTCACGTTATATACAGGTTCGTAAATCATGGGTTGAAATTTAACTTGGATCAACTATTTGTCTTTCATCAGTTTGATCTTTGAGAATTTTTGAGATATTATGGCAGAAAAGTTAAAACAAAATTATTTGAGACAGTATATCGAATGTTTTTAGACCATTAATAAATATAAAACATCAATATTATCATCTATCTATAGCTTCAAGAAGCTTTTGGCTATTGCTTTAAACTATCCTTTGAAGGTATGTTATTGCTTCCAGTTTGAAACATGTCTTAAAACAGCAGGTTGCCGTAAACCACTTTGCAATAATAAAAACCTAATATTAATGATAATAAAAAACATTTTCAAAAATACATTAATCTACCCCTTTACTTTACCTTGAGTGTATTACTTATGATGAGATGATTGGTGTGTTCTGAACTAGAATAAAACTGAATAAAACCAATATGGATACATAAATCATAAAATGAAACCTTGAAAAAAATTATTCTTTTGTGTAGTGACACGAAATAATCATTTATATTTTGTGGTTCAAACAATGACATACATATTGGTACAGAACAAAACATCTGCCACCTTTATTTTTTTATTCTTAAGAAATCCATTTTCTCATTCTTATAAAGTTAACACTGTCTTGAAAGTTTGAAAAAGCTTTTTACCTTTTGACATATGTTTCACTAAAGGTGGGCATTTGTTATATTTTACACGGAGTAAGATTTTTCTTTGGATTTGTGAATGAATGCAATGCATGGGAAAATGTTGAATATAATAATATTTTTGTTTACTTTAAGTTCCAATGCCTGTATTATACCACTGACATATAGTTTGAGGAAAGTATGAAGAGAAAGTTGTGACGTAAGGTGAATTATAGGTAGGATTATATATGAACTCCAGAGGAGGCTACAAAACATTAGCCTCTCTAGAGAGTTCAAGATCGAGAGGTTGGCTTCATTTTATTTCCTAACTTTTGGCTCATGTCATTACCATCGGTTGAGTTACGAGTGTTCATGTTCAGGGAATTTTTGATGGGCTTAAGAGGTCTTTCGACCTCAGGTGATCTACCTTAACGTATAAAATATTACGGTGGGGAAAACTGCATTAGAGGGGTTTGGTATGGGGTAAAAATTGTCATTAGTTTTTGTAATTTGATGACTCACTTGGGAAGCATTTTTTGATAATAAAATTATAGCGAAAAGTTTGGAAAATTTTTTCAT
This sequence comes from Isotoma caerulea, assembly GCA_034696405.1. Lineage (NCBI taxonomy): Eukaryota > Metazoa > Arthropoda > Collembola > Entomobryomorpha > Isotomidae > Isotoma > Isotoma caerulea. The sequence continues at coordinate 12,985 of JAQFZZ010001012.1, forward strand.
TATACTGATTGTAAAATACTTTTAAGGAAAACTTTCTAACATTTGACACTTCCACATTTTGGCTATAGTTTTTTTTGCCAGAGACATTG